>OX384542.1:14292752-14596411 GCA_947538895.1 Neoitamus cyanurus
AAACGAGATGTACGGAACGACTGGAGCCTATTTTCCCTCAGAATTCAAATTCCACTTCATTTGCCCCAAGGGATAGCAGGAAAATATTTGAGCACGCTTACGGGATATTGATTGCTTTCGATTGGCTCTCTCCAATAAGAGCATTTAGGGTGCAATACTTATTTACTCATTTATTCTCCGAATGAAATTGAACTGATTGAGTGGAAATTCATCAATTTCAAAGACGTAACAGATTTTTCATATTATTTTTGGTGAATAATTTGATGAGATGTCGAAAAAAGATGTTGCCTTTGAGCATCTTTAGATATTGATTACGTGGTATGCACAAATCTCGGCCTTTTGAGTTCAATACCCGACGGCTTAATATGTTGGCGATTGAGGAAGGATAATTTGTGTTGCTTTTGGGTGCGTATTCAATATGTTTGAACAAATCTGAATTGCTTTCTTTTAATTTGAAATATTGTCGTCTATTTTGTTGCGGGCTTATAAATTTGTATGAAAATCAAGTTTGCAAACCACTTTTTCTTTGGTTTGAAAATGGTTCTATAATTCTCACGCACGTCGTATTCATTACTTTTATCGTCGTGTTACTGTACTTTAAACATCACGTAATTGTAGGTGGTCTCATTACAGCCTTACTTTACGAGAAATGATTTAATTACCCTAGCGTGACCAATATTTTCCCAAGCGTAAGGTTTGTTGTTTCAAAGATACGATCTTGAAATATTAACAGCTTGAACTTAAAAATGAAAAGAAAAATTTTATCACAAAATATTTTTTATTGTGTTTGGGTTGATAGATGTGTTTCTTCAGTCCAAACTTTAAACTGCATTGCATGTATTTAATTGGATTGTGCAATCCAACCGTGCTGACCTATTTGGTTCATAAACCAACATGCGACCGAATGTACACTGGCAGCTTTTACGATTTCCATCAATGATCAATGATTTTATTTTGTTGTCATCAGCTTCGGTGGGCCACACTGACTGAAGAGCGTTGTTGAGTTAAAATTGTCCAGTGCAAAATTTTTTGAACTTATACATCACCGTAAACATTACGCAAGTTTTCATTAGTTCTTCAATTTGTTGTAAAATTTATGGAACTTAACAAAATCGCGGAATTTTTTTATTTGAATATAATAATAATAGATGCGACTGAATCTAGTACATTCAAAAATGATCCAGCACCATCAGTTGCCAAAGTGGGACATAAGTTTTCGGAGAAAACAAAAAATTACTAAACACTTTGATTTATCCGGATTGAACAAAAGTCCATTAGAGGAAGAAGAACAGTCATATATTTAGAGCATCGAAATGAAAATTTAGCTTGAATTTGTGTCATTAACTGAAATAAATATAGTTGAAGCTCATTTACATACATACATAAAAATTCAATTGACAGTGCAGAATGGCCGATGAGAATTATAAATAAAAGGGGACCAAAATTTGATCCTTGTTGTATCCTGGAATGAAGTCAATAGGAAAATAAAAGCTACCTACTGGAGAGAATTGCCTGAAAGCGATCATTAAATAGTTAATTAACTCTAAATTGAATTTTGTTATTAAAATTATGTACACTTGTATTAGCAAAGGAAGTCTAATATTTTTTTAAAAAGATTTGCTATGCAAAATTTGAAATAATTGCTAAAATCAAAATGTTTCCTTGTTTCTATTTTACGATTAATACTTTTTGTTCCAGATGGCTTGAAACAGTGGCAATTAAAATTGTTTAAGTTATTATTAATTATTAATATTTTGTCTAAGTCACATCAAAATTTTTTTAAACACAAGTTGTAGATCATGTGTAATTCTACAATTTGTGCGTGCACCATTTTTATATGGCTTTAATACTTAAGCTTGTATAGCGTCAGAAAGTTGAAAGCTCGAATAATTTTCACAAAGTTAGTTAGATAGTAGGAAAGGCAATTTGTTAACACTTTATTTCAAGATAGCAGATATGTTATACCAATGGAATTGTGACTACACAAACGTTGCAATAATGTATTTGAACATTTGTGCCCAACTTAAACGAGTACACAACCAATTACACATTGGGGAAGGCAGCAAAATAATGTTGCACTTAAAAGTTGGTTTTTTTGTTTAAGTTAACCCCTTCAAGATTGAAAGATATTTTCCGTCAGAAGAAATCCCTCAAGGGTAGTACATAAAGAATTACTGCTCAGTCCTGAAAAAGACTCTCATTCATAGCCAGCCCTGCTAAACATCCCATTCCATTAACTTCCTCAACAATACCAGCCAAGGAAGCCCCAATTCACGTTGTATTGCTCTTTAAACAGGAATACACCACCCCCCACTTTTGTTCACTTCAGGTAAAGGTAACATCTCATGCCAGCTTTATTGGGATCGGAAATCTGAAGGGGTGTGTGGATTGAACAGCTGAAAATTTATTCAGGGAATAAAGATAAACAAGGAAAGTTCAACGATAAGAAACGCCTGATTGCTAAGTTGCTCTGCAAAAATTTTGTTATGGAAGAGAACAGCCAGCATCAGGAACTCTTCTCCTTTGACACTCGAGAACAGTAATTTCAGCCCGAGTGCCTTTTATCCAATCCCAACGATAAAGAGGACGAACGCCGAAAAAAATGTAACAAGAGTTCGAAATATGTAAACAAGCACTGATGGCGAAAAAATATTGACATAACCTGTATTCAGATTAGAACAACAATATCGTCGTAAAAACTTCGGCGCTCTGTGGAATAAATAACAATAAGCGAAACAATTTGCATACTTGTGGAGAGATACCGTCAAACAGCGGAGCATACAGCCCGGGGGCAAAATCAATTCGAGCGTTCGTGGGTACCAATCGCAACTCATTAAAACAATTCCAGATTTGAAATTGCAACTTGCATCCTCGGCGGTCTTATTAAAAAGTCATTCATTACGGAAGTAATCCACTAACAACTTCTCGGAAATTACAATTGTCATGAACTTCCCTTCCCTGTTACGATTATGCACCTCACCCAGGGAAAACTTTAAAATATGAATGCTTTAGGAATACCGTTATGATGCGTCCTCGCATTTATGTAGGTATACACCAGGCCCCTTACCCTCAATGCATTTTTAAACAAAGGGGTGGTCCAACTTTGTAGTCGAACTTAACAACTATTGCGGCGGAAGGTTGTATCTCTCGCGGGGGGGTCAGAACAGAAGCTGAACAATCTCAGCAAATGCGAACTACTCGAAAATCTACTTAGTTTGAACAGCACTACAATAACAGACCTTCCGAATCAGATGCTGCATATAATCAAAAGTTGGTCCCCACAACTCCGTGAGCACCATCAGGAGGTGCAAGGCTACCGCAAGCTAAACATAGCATAAGTGTTGGCCATAATTGTTCTTCCATTAGCCTCTAATTTGTTATGGAAAGTAGTTACCGCCAAGAACACTTTTGATTAATGGCACCGCTCTTCGGTCAACGGCTACATACTTTATGAAAAACTTAATGATTCCTTCCTGGGCAAAAACCGGTGTCTTTTCTTATAATGCGAAATAAATTACTTTGTCCGGGTGTAATGGGGGCGCTTCGGCCCCAGCAAATTACTCAGGTTAGGAAAGATATTTTTAATTTTTCTAGAATATTCATGAGGCACAGTGGGGTTCTGTTATGTGCAACACAGAGGCTTTAAATTTCTTTAATGTGTACGTACTTCAAAAAGTCAACAAAGGTGCAGTTTTCATATCTTTAATTTACATAATGCAGTCCGTTAGCTTAAACCAGAAATCTGTAAAATTTGAGCTGCTAAAGTTTTAAAACTGGTTCACAAAATTTAAAAAGTAGATCTGTATAGTGTAAAGGTATGATTGGAATAAGAGCTATCAGCCTTAGAACTCAAATTTTTGTATCTTTCGATTGTGTTATTCTGTGGACCTCTTTTCAGAAATTTTTAAAAATTATTTGAATTTTAGCAATCTTAGTATGTAAATCTATATAATCCGCCATCCTAAATTTTACCGATTGTGGTCCTAATTGTTTAACCTTTTTCAAGCGGAGTCTGCTGCGGCGCGGAGATATGGGTAGAGGCACTAAATAAGAAGCTGTACCGGACTAAGTTAGTACAGGTACAGAGAAGAGGGTTACTCAGGGTAGCATCCGCTATCGCACCGTGTCAGGGCTTCTAATTCTGGTCATTGCTGGAGCCATCCCCATCGACCTGCTCGCTAAGTAAGGAGCAAAGCTCGGTTAACGTCAGGAGGCATGAGATGAGCAGAGACTTATTGTTAGTAGCGCAAGAGGAAAGGGTCCGAACAGTGCAAGACTGGTAAGTTGCCTGGGACACCGAAACGAGAGGCAGATGGACCGCACACCTCATTAGTGACTTAAGGATCTGGCTAGAGAGAAGACACGGTTAGATAGATTACTACCTGGCGAAGCTCCTCAGCGGCCACGGGTATTTTCGGTCATACCTCCACAGGATGGGAAAGGTAGACTTAGCGTTGGCAGATGGGGCCTTGGGGATCTTCGATTTCGAAAGTGTTGTGTTAAGTCTATTTTTAAATAATGTCGTGTGGCTTTTGTTTTGTTATTTAGTTTTATTGGCTATGAGTAAAACACGCTTAGTCGTAGGTGTACCGATCCAATGAAACACATTCTTTGGAAGACTTCGAGAAATCCTTCATATGACATTTTAGCAAGATTGGAGTTTAAGTATTGTTTCTAAGCAGTTACGGAAATACTTGCTGATTACCGCTGAGACTAAAAATCATTTTTATACATACATAGTCGTTAAAAATCCTTTGATTGCGATACTCCACATTGAATGACACTCATTACAAGAAGAAATCACATTGTAAGGCACGTATTCTGTATTCCTTGTAAAAAGCTTACCCTCATGCTCATTTACGTGTTTTCATCGCGAATTTTAAATTTTATGTTAACCTGAATCATCGAACAACTGCACGTGAAAAGAATTTAATCGGTGCTTGAATGCTGCCTGGGTTATGGCAATCAGCTGGCATTTTAAAAGGAGCAGGCGGATATTGTCAACATTTGTAACAATTTGATTTTTACTGTATAGCGTATTGATGGAATCTTAACTTTTATTTTGGTTGCATAGATTCCGAGATGCATACACACATACATGTGCGGTAAAGTGTGATTTTCCGGAGTTAAGTTAGAGAGCAGTGATTTTGTGAATTTCCCTGATAAATACTTGGTGTACTATTAATAACCTATAGGCAACAAAGGTACAGTAATATCTTTGGCATTTCTCGATCAAAGTTAAACGCATTGCGTCAATCAACAGTTTTGAAAGCTTGACACATTCAATCCATTTGAGAATTTCTTGAGCCACTTTAGGAAGAAACACGTGAGTTATATTCCGAGAAGGTGAAGCATTTCATTTGTCAGTTATAGTCTGAATTTCTAATAATTCCACAAATTCGAGGCGCTGTCGTTAAATTCAATGGTTTCTTCGTACAAATTTGGATGTGTATGTAACCCAAGTGTCGACTAGCAACTACACCTTGCCTTTCTATAGGTAAACAGACTTGGTATTTCATTTCAAAATTCCAGAGATGTTTCCTTTGGGAATTGAGTGAAAGTTTGCCTAGTTTCGCATTTTCTCGTTCCCTTGGATTCTTCCGACGGGAATCCGACAAATAAGGAGCTTCTATGCCTTTTCATTTACCCACCCAGCCGACTTTGAAATGATAAAATACCTGCGGAGGAACATTGATTGACGTAATTACTTCAGACGTAAATGGAAAGTAATCGACTCGATTTACTTGGCAGCGAGGTAAAGTTTTATTTTGCCCCGCTTGGCGCTTAATCAAAACGATTGGGAACTTTTCACAGGACAGTCGCAGGAGGAAACGTTAACTTTTATAGGAAAGTTCCTTATCAGCACAGGGCACATTCGTGAATCGTGAAAGAAAATTTCCAACCATTGACGCTCCTCGGGCGCCAGATAAGTACATACTACAGGTGCGGAGAGCAGCTATGCCAGGCTCCAAAGTTGCGGTGCGCGGAATGGCATTTTCCCTCCTTCCGAACACTGTTGTTTCAATATTTTTACGAAGCTCCAAGCATTCCAATATTTATGACTGTTATCAGCCATTACGACTGCTGGATGGCAATTTTCTGTTACGGGCCGCTACCAATATCCGATTTTTCTCGCCATTTCTTCTCCACAGCGGAAAGTTGCAAACATGCCGTAAAATTTTTGTAAATCTAAACGCATAAATCATGAAAGTGTTATCGTTATGCAGATTTTAACAAAACGATTGCACACCCACCCGCACATATCAGAGGAGCGTTACCGGGACATACTTTTGCCACGCATAAATAAATTCCCAGTGCAATCCTAACTTTGTGCCCGGCTGGCAAGCGATTAAGCGGCCAAAATATTTCGCAATTATTGTCTGCGCACGGAGGGGTACAAATGATTTTATCAATTTACGAGTGTGCACTTCCACGGTGATGAAGGCAGCAGTATTTGAAATCTCAAAAATACCAACTTGAGTTGAGCAGACTGCCAGCTGAACTGACCAACAGCGCCACAGGGTTTTCGCCTGGTGGCGCAAATATTTAAGAGGAAGTGTGATTCGAAATCACCGACAAAAGCTGCCTGCATTTTGAGCCTAATAATAGCCAGCCAGGCCCTGGTCGGAGACAAAACCAAGAACAAATGCACACTTTCCTCTGTCGGATTAATTGTCATAAACTTGGTCCTCTCCTCCGGTATCACATTTTGCTGCTCCTCGCCATTGACGCTTAGTGGCTAGGAGAATAGTTTCATATTTAATTGCCCCCGACCCATTCACCGCAGAGGAAGCTCCATGTCCCTTCCATCTACTCCTCCAGGGCGTACTTGTTGTTTGTTTTCTGGAGGTGAATGAGCTCACGTCGAGGAGGCACAACACTCTCCCGGCTAACAAAAGTGTACAAATGTAACTGTCTTATTAATGGGATGCTCGAATAAAAAAACTTTCCTACATTTAAGTGACCCTTTGTTTTCTCTCGGGAAGGAAAAATAGGAGTGATTAGCACAATAGTTTCGAGGAGATCTTCTGTGCCGGTCTAGTTTTCACTCTGTAGGCGTAATAAATGGCCATTGAGGAATTCGTTTGCACAACTAATGAATAAACGCTGCTGCTGCGGGGCAAAAAGCCTACCTAGAAATAAATATATGTGGTTTTTGCAATATGAGGACTATGGCTTTATTTACTGCTTTGGGAAAAGTAGGGGCCGTATGGGATTCAATGGTATTAATTTGGCATGTGGAAATATAAGAACAAAATACAAAGACATTTACGGATTGCAATGCACTAATTTGTATTTTTTCAAACGAAACGTTTTTACGCGCGCTCTAATGTAACGAAAACTGTGACGCTTACTGACAAGAAAACGCCCTTTTCTCCCCAACTCCCAAGTCGTTGAACACATTTAACAAAAACGTTGAAGTGAAGAGCGACAATAATATAGGCATTGTCGTCCAAGGACTAAAGTAAAATAACAAATAACGGAATAAAAATGGCAATGTTGGAGTTATAAACTAGTTGAAGTTGGGCCTATTTGTATGAAACTTTTTGCATTGGGATAAATTATTCTTTGTGGGAGTGTTTTCGGAATTATTGCTTTCAAATATAGTGTCCAATAATCCAAAATCAAAACTCTGAAAATCTAACGAATTTTCATAAAATTGATACACTGGGGTTTTCGGTACGCGACTAATAAAATCTGGTATGTACTACCAGAGATAGTAAATTATAGATGTGCAATCCAATAGAAAGTTTTCGCATCACGAAATGAAAGCTTCTCTAGTAAAAAGGCTTTCGGTTTAAATTTTCTTTTTATGGGCTCACTCACCACTTAAAACCCATTAACTCACCACGGCTCTGATTTTACATTTTTTGAGCCTATGTAGTCCGAGCTCCAGTCAATGCACATGTCTTTTTTATTATTCATTACCTTGCAAGGCATGAGACTGAACTTACCTCTCTAATCTGGTTTTGATGTTGTAAGCTGTAAGAGAGAATCTCGTAATCTCTTCGCTTAAGGGTAGGATTAAATGCGAATTAGAATCGTAATAGAGGTTTTTAACATTAAAGCTTGACGAAAATTGTCTATGAGCTTGCACATCTCTAGTACTACTTAAAATAACTTATAAGTAAAATAAATATGGAATAATTTAGTTAAACACTTTTATTACGGAAATTCCAATAACCAGGCAATAATAATATTCTGAGTTCCAACTTAAACAAGTCACAAAGAAATACAGTCATGCTTTAATGCTGCACTTAAAAAATTATTATTTTAAAAATAGAAATATTTCAGTACCTACTTGTGGGCTTAGATTAATATCTTATATTATAATATCTGCATATTATTGTAACGGTAATACTAAAAAAACTTCTTTAACTGGAAAATTTCACCCAACTTTAAAATTCTCTCGTACTTTACTCCGAATAAACAAAATTTGATTTCACACCCAGGAAAATCACCTCAAAGAAAATCTCAATGAAGGAATGTGGAATATTAAGGCTTTAATTCACTTCGTACTCAGAAGGGGCTACAAGCTTCCCACCTAAGGAAAAGTTCGTGTTTTCAAGATTTCTCAAGGTTGATAAATTATTAAGTGAGTTAAGATTTGCATACAAAATGTAGAGAATTTATGCTAATCGCTCACTTATTTTTTTATTTTATATATTTTAATGGAACGGCGCCACATGGCCAGCGGCATGATTTTTTTTAGTGGAATCAATGGATCTGGAAAATTTCAAAGAATACTTATAAAATATTGTTTTTACTATAGTTGAATTTAATTTAATTTCTATTATATAGCTATCTTATTTGCATAACAATAAATATTAATATATGAAAATCTAAATTAAAATCTTTAAAAGATAATATACAATAAAAAAACATAAGTGGCCAATTTGCTCAAAAGTATGTTAACTTTCTTTAATAATTCATGATAATTAGTCTGCGTAGCTCAGCGACAAATGACACTTATCAACGAAGAAGCACAACAATATAGATATAAGCACAATCGCGGAATACACACATGTATCCTAACTGCTAAGAGGGTGCCAATGCTCACAGCATCGATATTATCTTGTGTACTGACGTTACGTGATGCTCACACGATTTCTTGTGGGGCTTGCCTCCCTGAGGTGTGCATCCAGGTCCAGTTGGTACCGGACGTTGGGGAAATCTGCCCTGAAATGCATTTACTGTAGTGTAGCACTGCACTGACGAATTATTCCGCAAAAACATTGACTAACATTAAAACATAATTAGCAAAATCTCAGTTTTCTAGAATATCAGCAATTGACACAATCATTCTACGTTTTTGAGGATTATCGCTGTCCATTGTTTAATATTGTTTAATTTGCTTCTGCTTTAAACTGCACGCTGCTGACATGATACGCTATCTGCAAAAATTGTGGCGTTTTCCGATGGAGCGAGAGCGATATTTTTTGGCTCACTTTGTTTATGTATATGTATACTTATAATTACATAATTTTATATAGGTATAAGTTATGGCAATACAATGCGTTTTACTCAGAACCTAAAATAATTCCATAGTTAACTTCTACTAAGTTTCAAATAATTTGAAATTCCCTTTTGCTCTGTATCCGTGAAAACAGCTATAGTGAAGTTAATAGGGTTTCCTTAAGGAATCGTAAACAAGTACAATCGAAGGAGTGAGCAAAGCAAATATAGAAAATGAAACGAAAGAGTAAGAGTAAAAAAGAAATCCCGTGTGACAAATTTCATTTTTGCGTTAAAAATATTAATTTTATGAAGCATTGTAAAAAACTCAATGTTTTACGTAGTTTTTCCTCGATTCTATTGTATAGTTTAGTTTTCTTATTGCACATTAATGAATTTTTCGCTTGTGAAATACACGCCAGAGCATCGGCAGAAACAAATACTATGTAATAAAAATTAATATTTGTTAATTCGAGATAATTTTAAATTATTTATTTATTTCATATTGATTTATTTTTTATATGTATATTTTCATCCGAATCTGCGGAAATTAAACCTGAACGAAAAATAGAAATAATTTATTCGATAATTTTTTTCATATTACTAAAGGTCACAGCGATTGATTTTATAAGGACCATGCTTACGCATTTCACTAAAGGGGAAAATCAACTTTTTAATTGGTCCTTTATTTTCTATAGTAGGTACTTATTCAATATGAGATTTGTGTTTGTTCTGGACAATTCCATGATTATTTTTAAGTGCTCTCAGGAAAAACATTGAGCACCTACTTGTGTTTTAAATACTCATTTTATTTCTTTCCTTGCAGATGAGTTATAAAATGGAAATAAATGAACGGGAGGGAGTTTAATTAGTTCCTTTATTGGAAAACAACAAGGGAGTGGGTAATGTCTGACAATTTTAATGCTGATAAAGTGATCACGCTTTAAATTATGCTCAGCAGAATTTATCTATTTTACTGTGATTAAACATTTGATAATAATTCGTATTTGGCTTTTACTACTTTATTTAAATTACATTATACTTTTTAAGTAGCAACAGTAGCAGCAAGAGCTCTCACTCTTCATCATTACAAAAATATGAGAAAAACACAAGCACATATATATGCACATGGTCAATGATATTTCAAAACAACTTACCTATTATAAATGTGAACAATGAAATGTAAATTTGTCTTGCAAGATGGAAAATAAACGGCATAACTCATTGAGGAGAGATTATATTTGAACTAAATTCTGTGCTAAACTAATTTCAGATTTTTTTAATTGATGAGTTATTTTTATTCAAAACAACCCAATTAGTGTTTAGACAAAAGCGTAAATATCTAATAACACAGGTCTGCGACAAGGAATATCTAGAATAATAATAATATAAATTTACAATATCACCTTTTGAACTTTCACAATCAAACATCTCGTAGAAATTAAACAGAATAAATCCACAAATATAGCGAAATGCATTTTCATTGAAACATAATTTATTGTCAGAAATGTTGTCGAATAAATCGTCCAATTCTGATATTTGAATTTTTGCAGATCACTAACTACCTATAAGATTCTTTAAATGCTGATAGATTTGCATCTGATTGCTATACTTCAGTGTTATTTATTAATATTATATATATAATTAATAAAATCTGTTTGTCGCGATCACTTATGACATCAATAAGAACATCATCATCGGATTCATGATGACTGGAGGACATCTGTGAGCTGATTATTTTTATGTGCATATGTATGTATTAACAAGTTTTTTTCCAATGTGGGTGGGTTTAAACCCCAAAAATCCTCTTCGTACGCCCCCTGTATTCTATGGTACATTTTAACATAGAGTTTGCGGTTTCAGTTGAACTTGGTAGCAAGTTTTTGTGATTTTTTATTAATTTTACAGGCCTGCAAATAATGGGGTAATGTCAGTTGGTGGTAAGCTGATGGTTCTTCCCGAAATAAATTTTTGCGTGTACTTTGTAATTTGAAATAGCCGTAACTTTTAGAAAAAAAATGGAAATTGATCTCTCAAACTCTTAAATCGAAGAGTAACAGTAGTTCTAAATGATGTAACTGGAGATAGAGACCAGAAAAATTTGCGCGCCAGGTACATAACCTCAAAGTTTGTCAAAAACGTCATTTTTTGGGTACATAACATAAAATATCTCAAAATCCTGACGTGATGGGATAATTCTGACCTGACCGGATTCAGATTCCTCGCAAAAAATTACTTCTGAAATGACCCTCAGCTTTTCAACAACAAAACGATGTTGTCCTGTATTTTAATGGAGTTTTAAAAATTCACAAAAATGTATTTGTGATCCATCCCATCGCTGATCTGTTCTATTTGTGACTATAAAATTTAAATTTTTTTTGCTATTAGCATAGATACACTACTTCTTGATGGCTTCACGTGACAACTTGACTTGCCTACAAAACCCATATAAGTAAGTGTTCACAAAGGACAAGTAACTCTCCGCTAGTTACTTGTTCACTTGCCTTCTCCGTCAGCTGGCTGCGTGTAAACCGACCTTAAGCGCACAAATGGTGTAAGACAGAAAAAAAAACACATATTGATAATTATTTGATACCATTACCCCGTTTGTGGGACAATGGAAACCAGTGGTACGTTTTGGAAAATATGGTTTTTTGCAATTTGAAATAATTAATTTATTATATAATTAATACAATAATAGTTTAATACTGCTATAAAATATTAGAGTAAAATGATGGGTTCGTTTGGGTTTTTCCAACGCAGGCTCGAGTTCCACCACGCTCTTTTAAATAAATAAATCAAAATCCTACACGTCTTCATCACAAGACTCATCCATGTAAAAATCAAACCACAGAACCAGTTTATTTAAAAAGTTTATTGGCAACCACTAAAACGTGCAATCAATACGTGACTTTTTAATCAATTTGCCAGTACACGAAATGCTTTATTCCTTTTCCTGTGACAGGTTTTTAACACTTGGTTGCCGCTGTAGATTTACGCCAACCTGGGCGACAGCACACCTTCCGCCATTGCAAGGTGAAAAAAGCACACCACGGCAGCATAGCTCAGGAGGGATGATGATACCGACGGTGCCTTAGAGCCATTTTCTGCAAACATAGTAAAGACTAGAGACTAGAGAGGGCTTGAATTTTTTAACATTCCTCCAACCAAGATGACGAGGTAGGGCCTTTGTTATTCATGAAACACATCCTAATGGATGTTGGTATGCGACGGTATTGTGCACCGGTGGGGAACCGGGGATGCTGCTCGCTTGGCTACCTACCTCGTCACTTCTGGAGTTAAAGACAAAACTTTTAACTTTATCCTCAGCCCTTTTCAGTCGTATTTTTACGGAGCTTTGAGCTCGTATAATGGGATAGTGCCTCGATGATGAATTACCTACACACGACCAGTTATCCGATGAGACAACAGGATACTCCAGCTTGCACGTACAAATCGTTTGTCCCTTGCAGTATGCCCTGCTGATGCAATGGCTGTCGTACATACACTTACCGCCAATAGCTGCAAAAAAAAGGCCGTTGGATGAGGACGAGGAAATCTTAAAATAATCTCACTGGAGACGTTAATGTGCCCTTTCAGAGCTGAGACTAGCTTTGATTAGACTCAAATGACAAGCACTTGAAAGCTATTTGTCACCAAGGGGTTGTATAAATGTTTGCCCGGTTTTGATCTTTCAGCAGTTCGTGTTTTGTGCAGGTTACGGGGTTGAGGTTAAAAGCTGGCCTGCGGACTGTGGCAAGTAGTAATTAAATTCGACTCTAATTATGTTAGAGCTACAATCCATCTGTGATTATTGCTCCCATTACGCAATAGTCATCTAACTCCAAGTAGGTAATCAGATTAAGAGCAAATGACTGCCTTGAAGCAAATGCATTAGCTTTGTCATTAGGAGAACTATTTGTATTCAAGATATTTGCCATTGTCTGGAACTCATGTCCACTTCCTTCCCTGCTCTTCTTCCTCATTTCTTCGTAATTTCCTCTTGGGGTCAAGCTTCATCTACAAACCCCCGTCGAGTGTTAGTGGTAGACTGGAAAAACCTACAAATCGCCACGAAGAGTTGTGACCTTATTAATTCATGAGTGGATGTCATTCACAGTGGCATTGAGTAGGTCGCAGTGTTGGGAATATCGGAAGCCGTTTAGAATTCCTGACAATATGCCTTCTAAACGACAGCACCCGCTCATTACCAATGTCGGTTACGGTCTACTTAGTACCTCGACGTAAAAAGATAAATCTACTGCGACTTGCAATCAACACACCATGAGTTATTTATTGCATCCAATTGTTGGCTTGTATGGGTCTTAAATTGCATTCTGGAGAAATGTGTCCGGTCTATCATCTCAGGATTTAACATTTTCTGGTGGGGCATTGTGAAGAAAGCGTTTGGTTATAAAAAAGTTATCGTGATGATTGATTCGTATTTTCGGTTGTTCGCACATTTTTTTAATATCTAATGTATGTAATTTTCGTATTGAAGGAAAATGGAGTATGTGGTATATGGCAGTTACTTGAATTTTGTAGGCATTTTTCGGTGGTAAAATTTTGTTATTTGTGCAAGCTTTACAATCAGTGAAATGAAAGTTTTAAGAATTTTTATTATACTTATAAATATAATTACAGTTGCATTATATTATTAAGAATAAATAATTTAAGCGAGGAGACATGGGATATTCTTACATGACGCCAAATTATGGAAGTGCTTATTCACCAGATCCGTGCGTAAAACTCGTAAAAGGAATATTTCCCATTTACAAAATGTATAATTAGTGTATTTACAGACTGACAGTTAGGTACCTCTTTATAACGCTGATACACATACGTGTGTCACACGGCACGCACGCACGGACCTGTTGAATAACGATTGCCCTAAATCACAATTCTTTACGTAAAGCTGGCAACAGTCCTATGTATTTCCTTGTATGTATGATATTGACTATACCCCGAACACTGGCTGTGTGTATGGCAAACCAGCCGGAGAAACACATCGTGACCCAAATCAACGGCTGATTGATCAACATCGTACATCCTACCGTACCACGTAAGTCTGTAGCCAGCTTAAGGGACATAAACATTTTAAAAATAACAACAAAAAAAAATTATATGTGACTTCTATGGCATAACATTATATAATTTACGAATCCGGAAACAAAAATGTTACGTAAGATTTTCGCGTAAAATAGCCCCAAGCCCAAGTCTATAGCTCCAAAATACAACTAATCCAAAAATCAAGTTTTCTAAGGATCTAGCTATAAGTTTCACACGACACCTATTGTATACAAAAATCAGCCAATGACAGAAGTGTATATATCTGCATATTCAATGATATTATTTGTACATTTCCTATTTTTAGGTAATCACACAAAGATCAACATTTTATTTCAGCCATATTCCGAAATTGCGTCGTACTTTTTTATTTTTTAAACAATTTTCAAAATACTGTATGTACCTATTACGATGATTAATTTTTTTTGAAATGAACGTAGACATTATAAACTTTAAGTTATGATATTTGTTGTTGAATAAAAATTTCCCATATGTACTCCCGCACCCAATTCAGCACTTCTATGTTGGACCATCTAAAATTAAAAACTCGAAGATTTAATAAAATACATTTAGATGCTCTCTTGACATCACTTCGTTTATTACAATTCACGTTTAAACATCTTTTAAATATTGAAGCTTTTTGGGCATCGACTATGTTAAATTTTTCAACAAGTTTCAGGGGGCAAGAGGAGTGCACACAACAATTTCACTCTGGAAATAATTCCAGGTATTATTAAAAACTTTTACCATAACTCACTATGGAAATTAAAAAAAAAATTTTCTTTATTGTAAATTTTGAGTGCTTTCTTTTGCATATTTTTAAATATAGTAATATGTATATAATACAAATTTTAAAATACCATGAACGACAATGGACAAAATGTATGAGAATTAGACCTGGAATAGCCATCAATGAATCTGATCAGTCAGTACATATTTTGTAAAAGACAAATATTCAGTGATGGAAAAAAGAGTCGATATGAAATGTGTCTATGGGAAAAATAATTGATGGAAAACATTTTGAATGGAAAACGTGACCCACTACCCAAAAAATCAAGCCATCTCAAAAACAACCGTAAAAAAAGGAGGCTGTTTCCTGAGAGTGAAACCAAAAAGTTAAACTTAAAAGGCGCTATATTGAGGATATGTCCACCTTATTGAGGATCATAAAAATACTCCTTAGTTAATTTGTAGTAGGATCAACTTTTTTCAAAATAATCGAGAAAAATTAGTCCCTAATATGGCGGCTATTACCCTCGCCTTACAACTTCTACTTTTTTGATTTTATACTTAGGACGCATCCCCCTAATCCTAATCAAACATGCCAAGCAAAAACCGATATTATAGTTTTTGTATTGTGGGGCTAACATTTTTGTTAATTTGATTGCCTAATAGACCGTGGAAGAAATAAATTTGAAGACGATTGTTAACTCTTTGCAGGAAAGCCTTTTGTATGAACAATATGTTACTCGCTGAATTTGCTCCTTGTAATGGTTGCTAATTTAGAATAACTTGTTTGAAGAGATATATAAACTGTAATTTGAAGCCTTCATATGATTGAAATTCAATCAAATAGATAATCGCTTTAATATAGACATACAAACTAATTAATATTATTAACAAAAAAATTACAAACAAATTAAATAAAATATATTCATAGGACATAGGTGTTTTTCAAATATTTAACAGTTTAATATTCAAAACTATGTGCGCTGAAACAAGATTCCATAGAATCTATCTATTTGATGCGTACATTTTGGAACGAATATAAGTCAAAATCAATTCAAACAAAATATGTCACGACCAAAAAATTGTCTTTTATATTAGTTAAGACAATTTTTCTCAAAACCCTCAGAACCCGATTCGTAATACATAGAAAACATCTTACTAAAATCTCCTATCACTTGATCAGTTGCAGTAAAAAATATAAAACATGTTAATTAATGATTGGATGAACAATATCATTTTGGGGTATTAAAGTTTCTATTTTAAAAAATAATAAATTTTGTGGTTTGTTCATCTATTAAAAAAAAATTTAAGTGAAAATATAAACCTGCCCACAAAAAGGTTATGTACATTAGTAGATCCTTTACTTTTAATTTCCTATTTTGAATTCTTATGCATGTAGTTAAAATAATTGAGTAAATTAGGCAAACAAAATATTTAAGAACTTCCTTGTGCAGAAATTTCGGTGTTGCAGTTTTATTAGTTTTATATTCACTAGATACGACAAAACGCTTGATTCCGTTTACATTACATTAAAAAGAAAGCGCACCACTCACGTTACGACTACTCGATATTTCAGCACAAATTAATAAAATCCAACAAACAGCTATAAAGGCATATGATATTGATCATATTAAAGAAGCATATTGACTAGCCAGTCAAATTACAATCGTGATTGATCCCAAGCCAATCTGGCAAGTTGCGAGCAACAAAGATCTTAGCAACAATTTTTTTCCGAAAGCTTTTCTCTGAATGCTTTTTAATAAATAAAGCAGAACCAAGCAGAACGCTTGGTGTCATCAGGCCATCAACGTTGTCAAAATAAAGCGATGGTTCGACTTCTGTGCAGGTCCGTTTCATATCTTTCATAGGTTATCACTGCTAAATTTTAGAATTTCTTTGCAAGAAATTATTACATATTATTTTAAGGCCAGCGATAAATGACACGGTGATTGTTTAACGAATGAATTTGGCATAGATTTCGAAAAATCAAGGCCGAACTAATTAAAGAAATATTTATATTAGCACAAAGGACTGTTATTGAAGGAGTGATATTGACTTGGAAGACCTACATACTCGTATAAGCTAATGATACTCAAAATCTTTAATTATTTACTTGGGTTTATTTTTTTTTGTTATGAAGAAAAAAACCATGTCTTATTGTTGGATTGAACAAATAAAAGATTATAAAACCGATAATAAAATTACGTAAATTCACGACTAAGTTTACCTGAGTCCTTACCACTTACTAAGATACAGGTAACCAACTAAAACAATTCGTTAGAGATTTAAGAGGCGACACACACGTAGAATCTTTATAAATTGGTATTTTTTAAAACACATTTTTTTCCAAAGCTCTCATAGAAAACACGTGTAGACCAAAACTGCTTATGATTTTCGATGGGTTCAGTATATTTTTTTTGATTCACAATCACTAAAATTTTTTCAGCGATACCCATATTGCTGGGGTTGTTTAATAATTGCATTGTCTGGTGGAGGGGTGGAGGGAGCACACGGATTGTGACACAAAACCACTGGAATCTCCTAACTCATGCTTAAAGCAAGTGTGAAAAATGTCAACTCAATCGGATAAACCGTTCTGGAGTTATCGTGCTCACATCTATCAATCGGATGGACAGACGGACGAACATTTTTTACAAATAGTCTAAATCAATTCAAGAGACCCCAATATGTGTATTAAAATTAAAATATTGATTCTTTTCAACTTTCCATTACTTTCCTTCTTATCGTTCTTATACGATTCGTAAAATAATAATTTGTCTGGGGTGGTGGAAGTTCATTATGGGATAGCCCTTTTTTGAAAAATATAAAAGGAGACTTTTAGCTTAGCATTAAAAGCTCCAGTACGCCAGAAAAAAAGTGAGAGGGAGTGATGGAAAAAAGAATCTATCCATCTCAGTGTTATCCCCGCACTAAATGTGAAAAAAGCGTAGGACCAAAGATGAAGTGGAAAGTGAATCCTCCTCATGTCCTTTGAAGTGGTGGTCTACCTGATTCACCACAGATTTACTAGGGTCAATTTATTGATATCTATAAGCTGGCTTAGCGCGTGCCGGCTTCCGTAGTTATTTCGTGACAAAAAAAATGTTTCTCATCTAATAGTTAACAATTTAAGAGTGATATGACATATTATACTTATGTTACATATTATATTTTAAAAGTCATATTCAACGACGCTCGCCCCATTCGAAGGACTACGCGTCTAAAATGGTTTCTTCCTACTTTCCATGCATAGGATTATAAAATTATCCCAACTTCCCTATAGAAACTACGAATCCCTAAAAATGTTGCACACCTAACTTGGAAATATTCGTACAGAGTACTTCAAGCAATTTGAACTTCGCTTGTTTGTATATGTTAATAAAAGAAAATCACGTTTGGACTTTAGTCAAAAAATACAAAAAATCGGGTGCCAGATTCTTATACGGACCGAAAAATTTACTTGAGCAAAAGAAAAAAATTTCTCTACCTATTAAAGTGGAAAATACCAAATGGGTCGCCAAAATATTCTCCACAATAAAGGTGAAACTAAAAATCACTAGAAACTGCAGTTGCAGGTCACGTAGTCCTGAAAAATTCGTCCAAACAAAAGGCAAAGGCTTACGTGACCACATAAAATCTCCAAAAGGTAAAAATGTCCCCGCACGTTCCTCTTTTAACCCTTTAGCCGATCCGAAAAAATAATCCGTTGAACTATTTGAGGTCGACAGTCCTTCCTTGAGCTCCTGTCACCGATAAATATTCCATGGGAGCGAGAACAATTTTTCAAATTTCATATTTCATCCAACACCTCACACATCCCTGGGAGGGAAATCCGTTTCTCCAAGTCCTCCAAGTTCTGCAGAGTGTCTCGAAAGCGTGCCAAAGACTTGTTTGTTCTCCTCAGCGCCCGAGATTTAATTCCAGATATGACTGCCATCAGGAGATGTTTGCTTGCTCATGTTAAGTTGTGTTGCTTTTGTGCACCACTCCAATTTCGATTGAACAGCAAGCATTCCGTTTCCGAAAGTCAAGAACGCTAAGTTGCAATTTCCATATTTTTTTCGTCCAAGCGCTGCGTGAGTAGGCGAGACGACATATTTATTTGGCTGTCCCAGGGACTTGTTTTTCCGTCTCCCACTTGTGAGAAATTATTCGACTTGAAACCCTTCCAAGATATCCCGCACCCTCAGATTTATTGCGTTTATGGGAGAATTTTTGAAAACGTTTCTTCGGCGTATAATTTTTGGGTATTGTCACATTACGGAGGATATATTGGCCCCCTCGGCTTGTAAATGTTCAATTCCTTTGGTCGCATTGTGGTTTCTCGGGAAACTCCAATTTTGCAGGATTTATGTCTAAGACAACTCAATACCCCCGTAGAGTAATTAGGCATGTTTTTGGTGGCAAAGAGCTCTCTGCTATGCATAGCTTTCTAATAGGGAAACTTAATCATGCAAAGTTATGAATTGCTACAGCTCTATGAGGGCACAGGGATGGCTCGCAAAAACAGCCAGCAGTTTCCGCACAAGGCCGAGAGGCATATAGGCTCCAAATGCTTACCCGCCACACACATTTCCGTTTTCTCGTCAAGCTTGTACCCAAAGGCGCAATCACAGAGTCCTCCCCGGCAGATGTAGGCATTGTCGCGGCACTCATTGTGAGCATGGCAAACACTCCGATACTCTGTAACGAATTTATAAAATGTCACGTTTGTGATGTATCCAGGGTCTCACTACTTGCGGATTTAATCACCAAAATAAGGACTATATGCGTTCTAACCTTTGGTCGGGCGAAAACTTTCCAACGTGTGGTTTCGCCAGTTCAAAACAAGACCCGCGTTAGGGTTTCGCTGATCCCAGCTGTACGAGCTGACCCTATTCACAGCCAGGACGAGCACAATAAATCCGGTCAACCTACGGATTGAACTTTCTAATGACTCCAGCCGGGTACTCATGTCCACTTCTCACTTAACTGCAAACTCTGCTGTACTATGGTTGGCTCTGGAGCCCGAGTAGTTTACAACGGTTGATAGGACTGATACAGTCCGGCTGGGCCCCCCTTTTTAGTGGGCCTGTGGTACAAAATTCACGGAGTACCCCATGTTTGTGTTTAGGGGTGTCGTCTGTTGCTTGCCGGAACGCATGCCATGCCACACTTCTTGCTGTGTGCCTTACCTTCGGATATGTGTCTGGTAACTGAAGGCATTAGGCCTCCCACTCACATAAATGTCTAAACGCAAAACTGGGCTGAAATTGTAAACCTCTCATATGGCTCCGGTGGTTTTTGTAAGGGCATTGGGTAAACGACACCTGAAGCCAAACAATCGTAACAACTTTTCAACTATGTAGTTCACTTGAGGCAGTCCAATGAATGAATTGATTTATGGCAAGGGCCTTTAGCCTTAAGAAGCGCGCCAAATGAAATAAATGGCATTAAAATCGACTAGGTGGCGGCTCTTGTAGAATGACACACTTAACTAATTCTGGTTTCCTTGAATTTGAAAGAAAGTATTTCGAGCAAACATTCTTATTTATTTATTTACACTCTACAGAGAGTAACTCCAACAGAATATAATTCAATTAATAATTTATTTTTTAAATTAAACTATATTCGTAGAACAAATAAAAACAAAAACTGGAATTAGAACGCTATACAATCATTATGATAATATAATTTAATTTAATTGAAACTCTTCTACTGATTTAAAATCAGCTCTGTCCAGCGATAAAACACATGACTGTGTATACCATTAAATAGATGGGAGTAATGGGTAATTGGTTCATGTCATCCATAAGTCTTTGCGAAAAAATTAATTTAAAAACCGAAAAACCCGACGGACTGTAAAAAAGAACTAAAAAGATGTAAACCAGACACATTCATAATTAAATCTATAAATAAATCAGTACTATTAAAATTGACCTAACTGGTCAATATTTGTAATAAACTGACAAAGTATAACTAATTGGCAGTCGGAGGCTACAAAACAGATTAACAAAAATATGAATATATGGGCTATATGGCGCCAAAAATCGGCCATTTTAATTTTTTTGAATTTTATATATCGAGTGTCACTCTCACAATTAAGACGAATCTAACGACACCTTTCAAGTTAAAATCCTGAAGCCGTCTTGGCTACAGAGCGTGCCAAAGAAATATACATACATACATATACTCGAAAAACATAACCCTCCTTCTGGTGCAGTCGGGTAATAAACGTCTAACAAGAACTTAAAAATACGTGAATAACCATCACGTAAAGTACCCTTCTAATTTTTTTATATAACACGAGTTTTAATTCCCCGGTATATTTTAAACCGTAAGTGTTTTGTACTTTTTGTTTTTAAATCAGTTTTATATTTTGCCTTTTTAGATAAATCCTTAAATTTTTTTCTTAACTAAGGGATTAAGCCACTGTAGAAGCCCAACAAATTAGCCTCAGCTTACAAGTTTGCTAATATGCAGGGTGTATCAGTTAACACATGCCAATGATAGGGTTGATAGATCTCACCTAGATAAACAAAATATCGTATCGCAGGTGAGGGGTATCCCAACCGTTTTCGAGATACAGGATGATTCCCATATTCGGGATTTACATTATTATTTTATTTTTATCTTTTCTCTATTTTTATATTGATTTACTAAAAGCAGGGACATCACTCTCACGCCAAAGAACTACTATCTTAATGTGATTTCCAAAAATGCCGCCTGTATTTATCTACGTACAACTGCTCTAAAATCTTCTAAATTTCACGTTTTTCCCTAGTTTTTTCCGACATTCATGCAATTAATGCCCCTCTTTTTTATTTTCATTGAATTACCCATTTTATTGCCTTTCAACACATCCAGGTAGAGAAATGATATACAAAACTTAGAAAAGCTATAGCGGAATATTATAAAATCTGAATTTAAATTTTTTTTCAAATTAATCGTTTGTAACGTAATTATATGTAATAAGGTTTAAATTTGCGAAAAAGCCCTTCGGGGTTAACTTAAGTGAAATGTTTTGTAAAATGAAGATTTTTATTTTAAATTTCCCAAAAAATTTTCTGCGAATAAATTGTACATCCTTTGTCTACCTCTGGACATGTTGTACTTATACCGGAAGGGAATTTCTGAGAAAATTTGTTGAAATCGTGAATTTTAGGAAATCGCAGAAAATTTTTTCACTTTCGCAAGTGACTGTACCTGCAGGCAGATAGGTACAGGTAGATAAGCATTCTTGAAATTTTTGGAAAGGACATTGAGATTGTAGTTGTTTGAAGTGAATTTGATATCGCTGCGTTAATTATATCAGACGATAAAAATTTATTAACAATGCATACCGTGAAAATTTCGAATTTATGAATCACCCTGTAATTCGAAAATGATTGAGACCCCCCTCCCCCCCTCCCCGGGGACAATGACCCGCTGCGCCCCAAGTTTATTGTTAGCATAATTATTGAATGTCTCCTTTGTGGAGCCACTGGAATGCAATGGGTTAATATGAGGTGACCGTTGTGTGCACTCTAAAATGTATCCGAATTTCCAAAGCACTGCATGATAAGCTGCAATAATTGGAAAATATTTAATATGAAGGTAGGTATGTATTACATTTTATCATACCTATAATTCTGTGGGGAAATAAACTGCTTTATATCAAAAGCGACCCTTATCATAAGGAAAAGGAAAAAAAGGAAAATAAATGGGAGGATGTAGGCAAAATCCCACAAGTATACAGATAAAGGACAATGCTGTCTTAATTATGTTTCTACAATTACACATTGCGGCTGTTCTGCTACAATGAGCTACATAGCACTGCATGCGATTCTGTTTTTAGCTTTACCCACAGTATGTTGTAAACTTTTGAAAAATTCAAAACATTTACAATTTTCCACTGATGTTTCCTGTAATGTAAATGATTATAAAAAAAATGTCTTTAAAGCTATTTATTACTAGCTGCCTCTTTACACACCAAAACGATTAAGGTGGTATTTTTCTGTCATATCCAGATTTCTAGAAATCAGATGAATTTATATTCTTAGTCAATTGTGGAATCCAGTGGAAATCAATTTATTTTCCACAATAGTACACCATTACAGTGGAAGTCTCTTATAACGACGTCCAAGGGACCGGCAAATTCCCATCATTATAAAAGGACTTCGCTACACGCAGCCGATTTTATTTATTTTACTAATAAAGTGACATGACTGTGTGATTTATTATTATTATTGTTGCATTTCGTTATCGGAAATTCTGGGAATTACATCAGCGGTAAAAGGATTACAATAACAGACCAATCGGAATACTCGATACACACCGCAGTGTGATTTCTCGTCCGCAATTCGTTATATCCGGCTTGACCTTGGGCTCAGCGCAGATCACTATTGACGCAAGGTTTAATTTTGGGGAGCATGTTAATAACATTATTACTCTGGCTAATTCAACGCTCGGTTTTATTAAGCCCTGGTCTAAGGATGCTGACCTATCTCCTAAAAATTCTGTTCTGCGGCCTAGTCTGCCCTACATTGAAGTATGTGTCAGTAGTTTGGATGCCTCACTATCAAGTCCATATATGTATGTACGTTTTTCCCTTTAATCTTTAAAAGCTTATCAAAATTTAAACCATGAGATATATCAGGTTTTCCGTATCTTCGGATGAGATTCGATTCTTCTTTGGATAGGTGATCGAATAATTCAAATACGGAGGGGGTCTAGTGACACCTTTTAACAAAGACAAATAAAAGTGAAGCTAGTTTCATTTGAACCATTTTTATATTTCGCCAATATTTTCTGAGATATTTAAAAAGAACCTGCTCTCTTCACAGTTTAATTAATCCAGGTGTTCTAGTAGTTATATGAAGGTCAACTCATCCCACACAAATTTGAGGAAGTCAAGGACCTATAATGACCATTTCCATCACGCATTAATTAAATGCATTATTATGACTTGTTGACTTTTTGGTCAACATTTGAACAAAACATTTTCTTGAAGATCTTGGAAAATATGGACAAATAAAATTTTCTTTCGAACCATTCTGAACTCTCAAACAATGAATTTGCTCTAGCCGGGAAAATATTGTAAAATAAGTATTAAACAAATAAATCTATCTATCTATCTAAATTTGTTCCAATAAAATACGAATAATTTATGCACAATAACTTTTCTGAGAAAATTGTGCGCACATTTGAAAACATCGCACCTAATATCTCACCTTTTCAGTAAAAAAAATCATATGCGCCTACCTTATGGTCTTGCGACTCCGAAAGAAATTTAATAAAAATCCTAATTAGAGCAATAAACCAAGCCGACTGAAAAATTATATCTGTTCTTCACATCAGCATAGCTAAGTTTTGTTCTTTGACTCTATGAAAACTTAAGTGTGCCGATTCATGCATACCACAAACAATCCAAACTTGGACAAAACACTTTATCGAACTAAACTTTGCTGGGAACTTTCCCTTTGATTTGATGTCATCAAATTTGCGGAACATCAATGAGCGCAAACAATAGTGTTCTCATTAGCCCCATCTGGCCACGATAACATGAACGGAGAATAAACAAAAATTTTTTTAATTAAATTTATGTATCGGGCTATTTTTCGCTGCATAAAATAAACAGAGCCATTAAGATTAGACCTGGATTAATATTTCTTAGCCCGATGACACGATCATCTCCCTTGGCACAAAGGTCAATAATAAACAAGTGATAAGGCTTCTTGGCGATATCTTCTAAGTCCGTAGCCGGCATCACGGTATCACCTCCGCATAGGTATATAAGCTCTGGACGCTGATCGTTTCAGCATCACTCAGCACCATGAGTTCGATTACGATTATTCTTTGTGCATTAGTCGCTCTCTGCTCTGGTCATTATATGACCAAGCAGGTTCGGTACGCGGACAAGGACTTCCTAGTCAAGCAGAAGTTTGTCTTTGATGTTTTGCAACATGTGCATCAAGAAGAAGTCTACGGCCACAAGTACGATGAGTACAAGAACTACAAAATCTCGGAACACATTCAGAACTACAACGAGCCCGAGAAGGTCCAGCACTTTATTGAGCACTGCATCCATCATCCTTTCCCAGCAGAGGAGATCTTCACGATTCTTGATGAGGAGCATGTTGAATACGCTCTTGGTTTGGCCCGTATGTTGTACTTCGCCAAGGACTGGGAAACATACATGAAGACTGCCCTCTGGGCCCGTCTTAATGTCAACAAGCAACTCTTCGTCTACGCCTTCCATGTCGCCTCCCTTGCTCGTCCAGACATGCAAGGAATTGTCTTCCCTCCTATTTACGAAATCTATCCATACTACTTCTACAATGCTGAAACTATCCAAAAGGCTCAGCTCTACAAGATGCAAGGATTCCAAGGACTGAAGAAGATTGAAGATGTTTACACCATTGCCATCACCGCCAACTACACTGGTAAATATGGTCATATTAATGAAGACAACCTCTTGTCCTACTTCACTGAGGATATTGGTCTCAATGCCTTCTACTACTACTTCAACATGGACTACCCATACTGGACTGTTGGAAGCAAGGAGCATCCATTAAGGAAGGACGAACGCGGTGCATTCTACATGTACCTTCACTGGCAATTGCTTGCTCGTTACAACATGGAACGTCTTTCCCACGACCTGGATGAAGTCAATGAATTCAATTGGTATGGAACCATGGACCCTGGATACCATGCTGACCTCCGTTACTACAATGGCATTCACTTCCCCAACCGCGACAACCACTACAGCTTCTACAACCATGCTAACTACTATCTGATTGACCTCGCCCAATTCTACGAAGACCGTATTATGGAAGCTATCGATCTTGGCCGCTTCATCCTCCCCGACCTCTCTCTCCTGAAATACAAGCCAGAGAATATCGATGAATTCCTTGATACTCTAGGAAACGTGATTCAAGGTAATGCCGACAGCGTGAACAAGAAATACTATGGCTCATTGGACAGACAGATGCGCTACATCCTCAACGAGGGCATTCCTTATGGCAAGCACGAAGATGTCCTCCCTGGCCCACTTATGCATTATGAAACCTCCATGAGGGACCCTGCCTTCTACGAAATGTGCAAACGCATCATGAGATACGCCTGCCGCCTGTTCGAACATATTCCACCCTACACAGAGAAACAACTCGGCTTCGAAGGAGTCACCATTGAAGGAGTAGAGGTTGACAAATTGGTCACATACTACGACAAATTCGACTCTGATATCACCAATGCCGTTGATGTTGAACCTGTTAACGAGGCTGTTGCAACTGATTTGGTCAAATTCGGCCGCTTCTCACACTACCAAGGCCAGAGCTTTGTGATCAAGGCCCGCCAATACCGCCTCAACCACTTGCCATTCACAGTCAAGACGATCATCAACTCCAACAAGGCCCAGAAGGCAGCCATCAAGTTGTTCATTGGACCCAAATACGATAGCTACGGACACAGGATTCATCTTAAGGAGAACATTGGCAACTTCCTCGAATTGGAACACTTCGTTGTTGACTTGGTTCCTGGCAAGAATGTTATTACTCGCAACTCTGATGACTTCACCTGGTTCGTCGCCGACAGGACCACATACTATGAGCTCTACAAGAAATTGATGATGGCCACCAACAGCGAAAACTACAAGTTCCCACTTGACATGAGCGAGGCCCACTGTGGATTCCCCAACCGTCTTATGCTCCCACGTGGTAAGAAGGGAGGTATGCCATTCCAGTTCTTCGTCTACGTTATGCCCTACTTGGAACCAACTGTACCACAATTCACCGGCTACGACGCTACTGTATCCTGCGGAATCGGCTCTGGTGCTAGGTACATTGACGACACTCCATTCGGTTATCCATTCGACCGCAAGATTGAACCTCACTTCTGGCATCTTGAGAACATGCGCTTCCAGGACGTTATGGTCTACCATAAGACTGAAGCCGAGGTCAACGCCGTTCACCACTAGGGATAAACGCTGCTTTCGACCAAAGTTAGTTTTGTTTTCTTCAAATTCATTTCAAATTATGTAAAAGGTTTTAAAGATGTCAATGAGTAAATAAAGGCTAGAGATTGCAGAACGATTAAAACAAACACTTTTATAATTCTTCTCATACATAGCTGTGCTATTTAATTTTTATTTTAAGCTACCATATACCATCAGTAACTGGATAAAAGTATTTTGATCTCTCAGGGGAAAAAACAGAAAATTCCAATTTACTTTTACTGGAAAATTAAAAATGTAAAAGCTACTGCTGTCTATGTAAGTATTTTGCAGTGAAAAAGAAGTTGCTACCATTGCTGTGAATTGGATTTAGAATTCAAATCACGCTAAATTGGTAAACTAAAATTTGTGAATTTTTAGCGAACTTGGCATTAATTAAGGAAAAAATCTGCATCAAAAAACTTTAATGTTAGGAAGCTTTTGCCAAGTGATTTTTAGGAACATTCCAACACATCGAAAAAAAACTGTTATAGCAGCATTCGCCATGGTTTTCGCTAATAACATATTTTTAAATGCCAACACAGTTTTTGTGAATCAGAGATGTAGTTGTGTGCAAAATATTAGTAGTATTGAATTAGTTGAACAAGTTTATTTAGAAAAACAATAAAAAAATGCACCTGAAGGACCCCGCACGTTTTGTATAGGAAATGACTCCCAGTCGACCACGCTGAAATTTTGATGTGTTGTAGCCTTCGACATTCTGATCAAATGTTCTAATGGGCACGAAATGTACACTGGTGAACTGTGGAATGAGTTTTGAAACGTTTATAACTCATATCGATAATACATTAAGATTTATTATTACAGAACACTAGAATCTCGTGCATTTCTTTAATTCCTTTCTGAGCAAATGGGGAACATTTTGTTTTACTGGTCTTGTGTTTCGAACGGATGAATTGCGATCTGAGGTGTTTGGATTGAGTTTACGTACGATGTCCAGTAGAGGGCAAATAGTCGAACGATAATAGGCAATATTAAGAACTTAGTTTTGGGTATGATTCAAACCCTGCGTATTCCATGGTGTTGGGATCGTGTTTACGTATGAAGTCCATGAGATCGCAAATAATGATACGCCAAGGGCCTTATGTTTATCTTTGGGTAAGATTAGATCTTACGTAGTGGAGAATATAGTGGTCAACCGGAAACATAATATTTTTGCTCTTTTCTATTATAAGGCCAAAGCCCGGGGTGGAAATATCCCGGCTGTTGTTTCTATTCTATTGTAGTCTATTTAGGGTATGTCGAAACCTGAAATAAGAAGCAATTTTTCGATTTTGTCTTTTTAGTCACAGAAAATTGCTCCGGAACAGACAGACAGATGTATCCATGTATGTGTCTGGAATTTTAGCTAATAATAATCATTTTTCTAATCAGTGGTTTAAGTCCGATTATACCATATATGTATCTTCAAAAAGGAGATTTCTAGAAATCTCCAGAGGGAAATAGAGGTGTGCTATAAGAAACTAAAGTCACTGCTCAACTATTTGATTGATTTTGTTTATTTATCCATCAAATATTAAATAAGTATGCGTGATGTCCGACTCGTACGTGACCATTTTCTGTTATTCTAGTATTTTACTCTCACTTATAGTACAGTCGATTTAGCACGAAAAAATAGGGTTGCTCCGAAAAATGACCCTCCGGAATTTGACTTGATAAATCGATAGGGGGCATAAAATAAAGTTAATGTTAGATTTCCGAATTGATCCCCCCCCCCCTGTTTTTGAGAAAATCCAAAAAAACTTTGGATGCGTTTTTCTATGAATCTATGGGTTCTAGAGAAAAGTTTATTTAACAAAAAAGTTAGAGGACATTGTTAACTACATTTTATCTCATTGAAGTCAAGTCGTCCGACTTAAATTACAAAAAGTAGGTGGCGCTAAAGTTTCAAAAAAGTGGTTTTTTGGCATTTTCGTTTGGAATAAATACTTTTTTCAAAGTAATGTAAATGGGAAAGTTGTTCGTCACAAAAATATTTACATTTTTTATTTAAACAATTTTTTTGTAAAACTTACCGTTCTCGAGCTGGAGCTTGCCAAAGTGTAAAAATTGTACTTTATGGCCGCGCTGATGCGCGTATTCCATAAATTTTATTTTATTTTTATATCAGAATTATGGTTGAAAATGAGAATATCAAGTAAACATTATGGTATATTAATCCAAAAATATAAAAATAAAATAAAATTTATGGAATACGCGCATCAGCGCGGCCATAAAGTACAATTTTTACACTTTGGCAAGCTCCAGCTCGAGAACGGTAAGTTTTACAAAAAAATTGTTTAAATAAAAAATGTAAATATTTTTGTGACGAACAACTTTCCCATTTACATTACTATGAAAAAAGTATTTATTCCAAACGAAAATGCCAAAAAACCACTTTTTTGAAACTTTAGCGCCACCTACTTTTTGTAATTTAAGTCGGACGACTTGACTTCAATGAGATAAAATGTAGTTAACAATGTCCTCTAACTTTTTTGTTAACTAAACTTTTCTCTAGAACCCATAGATTCATAGAAAAACGCATCCAAAGTTTTTTTGGATTTTCTCAAAAACAGGGGGGGGGATCAATTCGGAAATCTAACATTAACTTTATTTTATGCCCCCCTATCGATTTATCAAGTCAAATTCCGGAGGGTCATTTTTCGGAGGGCAACTTCCAAATCGACTGTACTATTAAGTTATTTTGTATTATGGTTATTTTAATCAAAGCAGCTGCAGGTAGGCAATTTTTCCTAAAACGCTATATGTTTCTCTCATTTCGACAGGCAACCATTTTTATGGTATTCTAACAAAATTTTAAAGAGTGGGTCAATTTACATATGTGTAATTTGATATCCACAATTATTAGTCTTTTACTGGTCAGATCGTTATAATACTTACCAATGAACGCAAAAACAATCTTTCAATTAAAACAACAAATCATTTATCTCACAAAAGTAGGGACCACCAGTAGTGTAGCATTACTTTACTCTGGGCAATGTTTAAAGGCTCCTTTCTTTCTTGATCACCTACTTTTAGCATACTTCACTAAACCGGATTAGTTTTATTATCTGCGAAAAAAGACACCACTCCTCCATACAAAAAATTGCATTCCGTTCACATTCGTCATATATAACTTGAAAATCAACATGAACATAATTAATACTGCAATATTTCAAAAATGGCAAACCCGTTTTTAATCTCTAAAATATCGCGGAAATGTAAAATCACCAGAATTTAGTGCATTTGCAGGAAAGGTCTCACCACATTCATCTTTGCGACCAACGATTTTACCATAAATAAAAAAAAACAACCAAAACTCGGAAAACTACCATCAAAACCGATGCAGCGGGCACATCAATTTTTCAATTTTTCCTCTCTGTTGTTAATTAAAATGCGATATGTATGGGAATTTTAGCGGCAAACAAACCCATTTGTCTCACTTTTTAGGGATTAAGGAGAAACCCTCCGGCCATATGCTCTGGTTGTATTCAAATAAAACAAGAAAAACTTTCGCCACAGTATTGCGAATCGGCAAGGGATCTGGCGCATTTTGGTTACATATTTTCAGATTTTTTTTTTGGTTTATTGCAATTCGTTTACAAAAAGCGCTGATGATAACGACGGGAATATAAAAATATTGGCGGCACGCCTAGAGGCCCAACTCGTTGTGAGAAACACCATCTGCAAATGGGAACCGAACCGTGCGGGCGGCGGCGGCGGCTGGGAAAATTTTCAATTAAATATCATTTTCAGCTTTTAATCGGCCACGGAGAGCATCGGCGGCGCAGCGCATTCATAATTTCAGATGTAATAAAACCCAAAATGCACGATTTTCGCTTAAGTGTTTTTTTCTCCCTACATTCACCTTAATCGCTGCGAGAGCGAATGTAAACAGAAATAATAATAACAAAAGCTATTTGCCGCTACTTATCGCAGACATTGCCGAATGCTCCGCGAAATGAATTTTCCACGGTTTAAATACACTTTTGCAACTCCAGGGCCGTTGTGTATTTAGCGTTTATTTAACGCATCCCCTCGGGGCCTTTATTGAATCGCTGGCTGCTCGATTGAGGCCCTCCGCACGGCTTCTCGTTAAGTGTTATTAATTCAGGAGGGCCGAAATCCTGCAACGATGCAACGCACAAATAGGGGGAGGGGGCAAAAAAGAGATGCCTTCACAATTTCATATTTTATTAATCTTAATATTACATTTTTATTACTTAGTCTTTGCGAAAACAACACGGCCACTAGGCTACCTATAAAAGATGTTGTCAAAGATTTACCTCACCGTTGAATATTAAAATGAACAAAAAACGTAAAGCGACAGCGTAGATTAATTTTGTCAAATGACTCAGCTCAGAATACTGGCTCCTAGAGCTGCCGGTCAGAGCTGAATTGTCAGGGTCCCCGTTCCTTTTGGATCCTTCCAGGCCCAATAAATTCGGAGACACTGTCGTTGGCGGAGTCATACTCAATAAGATTCGTTGTTGAACGTTCTTGTGGTATACGTGCAGAATAGAAACTTCGCAGAGCAACAGAATGCTCGCCTGGTACTTTGGGGCAGCTTGAAACAATGTCTGCAGAATTTGGCTATGCGGGTACATCTCCAGGGATGAGAAGGTAGGCGAACCCTCATATGCCACGTAATTTATCCTTTGAAATGGGGTCTTGTAAACCTGTAAAGAGAATGATGATCGAAGATATGAAATTCTGTTTGTGCGGTGCTTCAGTTATGGCGGAAAAAACAAAAGTGTTAGCGACAAGATGAAATTGAATTTTGGTATAAAACCTGTTTGCCTTTTTACCCATAAATTCAGGAATCAATTTACATTTTCTAGAGATAAGAAAAGAAAACTAAATAAAGACAATTTGGAAACGAAACTTGTGATGGAGAGGAAAGTATTATTTTTATAGTGATGCATGCATGTGTAGCCAACAAACGAAAAATTACCCGCAGGTCTTTTCATCAATTTTATTTTGAATTTTTTTGTTTTGATTTAATTTTTAAAGCGGGAGAAATATTAGAGTATGAGAGTAAATAGAAAATTTGTACTTATGTATAGCACTTCAATTTCTATACGAAAAACAACTGTATAGTCCATAATTTTGTTTGGAGATATATCAAGCCTATAATTTAAATAGAAACATTGTCAACCAAAACAATAATTATATTATGGAATTTTTATGTACCTATTTATAAGCAAATTCATTTGCTCCGTTAGCAGCTATATTCATATTCCGATTAATTTAATAATTGTACACAAGATTTACATCTTATTTAGTACATTTATAATGCAAAGCTTTTGTGTGTGTCTCATTATTAAAAAGAGAAGAGCCGAAAATTTAAAAACAAAATATAATAATAATGTGAAAAATGAGATAGAGAAAAATTAATATGAAATAAGATAAATAAAAGGAATGAGAAAACAAGAAAACAGTATTCTATTAAATTATTCCGAAATTAAGTGACTGAAGCATTTTCTGAATATCGGCCAAGATACACGCCCTTTACAGAATTGGGTGTAGAATATTCCAAAGACAAGCTGTTTGGACGAAATAAGAGCCTACCACAGTGACTTTATTAAATCGAGGAATTAATAAATCTTTGTCTAGTTCGGTTGCTGTGCAGACATAAGTTCATATGGATAAGTTACAGCTCTGCACTTCCGGTATGTACCATATTTAGTATGCACCCGTAAATCGCAGAAAGTCGTTACATGGCACCTTTATCTTTTGAAAACACACACCGAACACGCCTACTAAAGATACAGGGTGTTTCGTATAACGCATAAAGATAATAGATGTCACACAAACAAAAAATTGTATGGCAGGGGGTGGGGCATCTGAACTGTTATCTAATTACAGGATGGTTAATAAATTTTGGATGCAAAATATTATTTTATTGTTAACTTTTGATATGATTCAAAGAACTACTATCTTAATGTATTTTCCAAAACCGCCACTCATGTTGATCTACCTCTTCCACTTCCAAAAGTGAAAAAATTCTCTCAAATTTCCTAAAATTCTCGTTTTTTCCAGAGTTTCTTAAAAATTCATTTAATTAATACACGAGTTTTTATTTATTTTTTATTGAATTGTCCATCTTGTTGCGTTTCCAAAGAAATACAACATCCCTAGGTAGAGAATGGACATAGAAATTTATACGTAGAAAAACTTTTGCGGATTTGGAAAAAAAATCTGCAAACATTATGTTGTATCTCCTTGGGAAGTTTTATAAAAATAAAAACGAGGTGTATTAATTACATAAATTTCCGAGCAACTGTTGGAGAAACGTGGATTTTAGGGAATTTTATATCATATTTTTCAATTTCGCAAGTGACTGTACCTGTAGTAGAGTTTGATCAATATTGGTAGCACTGTTGGAAAGCACATTAAGACAATAGTTCTTTGGAGTGAACTTGATGTCGCTACGTTAATTATATCAAAAGATAAAAATAGATTAAGATTGTACCCCGAGAATTTATTAATTACCCTGTAACACCCAAACGGTTGAGATACTCCCCCCTGCCATTGTGTGTTTGCCTAGGTGAGGTCTATCACCCCTATCATTTCTGTATGCGATATACGAAACACACTGTATATAAGTATATAATGTATGTATTATGTACACCCAGAGAAATATCGCACTTCAAAATCAAATCGCACTTCAAATCAACATTTCTTTAATTTTAAGGTTTCATTTTTGACTGTGGACTACTGTTCCAGAGGTACCCGGTTCGAATCCCACATGATTGAAATTATTTTGCTTTCTAAAGAGTCAGATTAGCTGCGTTTTTTTATATCCTGCTCTAGATCAGCAATTTTGAACTTGTTTATGCAATTTAGGCTCAAGCAAAATTATGTATAAGACAATCCCGCTGGAAGTGCATGAACATGATTTATAAAATATTTAAGTAATGTCAAAAAAATGTTACATTGTACAAATCTTTAACAAGAGATCCCAATTTTAGAAAGATTTCACCTGTGCCTTATAAACAATAATAAGCTAATTCCCATTAAGCAATATCAGACTCAAATACTTTATAATCGTTAGGGACGATCTATTTTACTAGTGCTACTGGAAACCCAGTCCTATTATATATTCATGCAAAGATAAGAAAAGTTTAAAAATTGTCAGCCATGTGATGTTCATCAAATTTAACCACACCACAAAAGCACTTACCCTCCTTCCATTGATGTACCATGTAATATTGGCCGGTGGGTATGAGGCTCCAACTGTACACACACTTTTAAAATGCTCACTGGATGCAACAACCTTTTTATCAATATGCATTACAGGAGACTCCTTTGGAAGTTCAATGACCTGCATATGTGCCGCTCTAATATCAGTGTGAAACAGTGGTGCATCTTCCGACACCTCACATTGGAAAGTTCCCGTCAAATCCCTTGAAACACTCCTTAAGGTCACTGATGTGGAGTCAGATGACGTTAGCTGCAAAATACAAAATATAAATCCATGAAATAGAAACATGAATCCACTGTGGTTCTGGTATCAGCTCTTTCTTGTATTTATGGGAGGCAAGCAAGCGAGTTATGAATAAATCCACCAATAACAATTGATGCAAGTACCGAGATGTTGGCCTTTATTAATTTCGTTGTGTTTCATTTTAGACCGGCGCTGTACGATAACGGGCAGCCAAGTTATGTTGAGGTGAAATTGATTTTGTTTATTCGCCCTCACATCGTCATGACTGCGCCGTACCACAGTACTCTGCACTGCACTTTCCATGCCGACATTAATTGACGCGGGAGCTCATTAACCTTTGCTGCCGGCCGTGATAAGCCTAACAAACGTTCGCTTTAATTTTTGATTACATTGCTCAATTTGGATGGTCGCCGAAAATGGATACTGAAGCACGAATTCCCGCTAAGTTTTTCAGGTTTTATGGTTATTGCGAATATTTACTTAATGACAGTTATTACACAAAGGGAGCTCAAGGATTAATCCTATTACACGTTTCAGGTGTTGCGAATATCCGATAGTGGTATAACCGTCCGTCGTTTACAACGTGCTAATTCGGACGCAGTGGTAATTACCTAACTGAATTTCGAATGTGGTATGTGAAACTATTAATGGATTTTGGGGATACCAACTGGCGACAAACAATTTTTAGAGGATTAGGTAATTGAAAAGTAATTCTATACGTGATGCTTAAGTGGATGATAATATGGTTACGTGAGATTCAGTTATTTTAAATATATATAAAATGTAAAATATGCTAATAGGAAATAACGCAAACCAACTTGTTTAAACTATTGCATGGCTTATAATGTCATCATGAGATTAGTTCTTATTAGTATCTACTTGGAAATTGTTCATCTTGGAAAGCTACATGTGAGATGCGTATGCTGTATTTTGAAGTAGAAAAGTAAACATTTGCTTATTTGAAGAGAATTTTCCTTGAATGTTTTTGAATTTGTTGTGGTGGTGCTAATCGAATTTGAATATTTCTTAAAATACGAAAAAGTTTTAAGTAGTAAAAGTTATTCAATCCCACGATCTTAATTAAAATTAAGTCAAAAATAGGCGTACTCCTATTCCACCTATACCTATATTAACTTATTATATAGATAAATAGTCAGCAAATTAAACAATAATTGTAAACATTGAAATGTGTGCGTATCGTGCTACTTAATGGCCAAGTCACGAAATTTTTTAAACTAATATGTGGAGACTTGGAGTTATCTGTGAATCAGTGTTGGAGTTCGTAGCAGGAATAGACTTGGCTCTACAAGAGATCTTTTAACTTTTTTAGGGTGACAAAGACTTGGCCACATTTTTCATATGAAATGGTTTTTATGGGATTTCCTTTACAATTTATTCGTGTTTGGAAAAACTTCAGTGTAGTACAAACATAGACGTGGATAATATTTGCCCGTCCCTTCTCATATATTGTCCACTACCACTTGCACCACCGGTAGCAGTTATGTTCAATATTTCTCTAAGCTCAGTTTGCGTCCTAGATGCGTGAAAAGTGTTATACGCCTATACGTAAATCGGATTCAAAGAATAAGGTTAAGTACTATAGAGCAGTTTCCAAAATGCAATCTCTAAGATTTTGGATTCACTATAGTTAGTTGTAGGCTACATCTTTTGGTCAAAGAGTTGATCAGTCCACAGGAAGATGGGTTTTGTTTCAGAAGGTCACGCGTCTCAAATCTTATAATCTTCAGTAGTTTTAAAGTGAAATCGTTGAAAAACGGGGCACAGGTGGATGCGATTTACACAGATACTTATAAAGCCTTTGATAGAGTTCACATCTGCTTCTTAATAAGCTTAAATGAATTGTCTTCCACTCTAGTATGTACTACAATGGGTGTCTCAATTTCTCTACGACCTTAGGCAATATATTAAATTGCATAATTTTCTATCTATGGTCATTCTAGTCGAATCAGGTATTCTTCAGGGAAGTCATTTGGGTCCCGTTATTTTTGTTCTATTTATTAATGATGTATCAAATGTGTTCAAGTTTTTAATGCATTTAATGTGTGCAGACGATTTAAAAATAGTTTACGAAATTTAACATTAGGTGACTGCGCCTATTGCTTCAGCAAGATTGACAGCAAAATAGATTTCGACTCTGACTGAAGTATCTTGTCAAACCTGAGAATTGATAAATTGTCAAACCTGGAAGCTTCGGCCATATCAACTAAATGTTGTATTTGAAATCTGGAATAAGACAGAAAATTCAAATATATTTATGTTCGTTGTTTAAGTACAACAAATAAAATATTTTAATCTTTGTATCAAAAGTTATATTAGAAAGTCCGATACAAGTGTCTGTAATCAAATTCGAAACTTTAAAATGCCAGCTTAATTCAAGTAAAAATATTAAATGTCTTCTGTTATTTTATTTAACGAATTAACATTGAAAGATGTTCATAAAGTCATCTTGGGAGAAATTGGAGGGGCAATAACTTTGCAATTTTTCGAAACCAGAATATTCCATCTAATCTTTGTTATACCTTTTCTGCACAGTCTTTAGAGGCAGCGGGGTAACCCGGCCAGGCCTAAAAGAGCGTCTTGACCCGCGAATCAAATTATAGTTAATAGTAAAAAATAAAGGCGCTTGTAAATTACGCACAACTCGAAATAAAAAGCAAAAAAATATTTGGCTACTAACATACAAAACGGAAACTAATAGAAATATTAACTAATAAGTTTTTCCTTTTGAACGTTTTATTTAAAGTTCCGAATATAAATTTATTAAAGGATATTTAGCACAGAGGTGGAAAATCGGTCGATTCCGAAACCATTCAAATAAATCACCTGCCTTGTGCAAACCACAGAATCCAAATTACTCCGATACTTATCAACTGTACGGTAGAACTTGTCCGACAACTGAGAATTTCATTTAAACGATTCTGTAAAGAAAACACCTTCTGTGGCATTTTCCTAGAAAAACGGATATAAAACAAAAAGTTCGAACCGGCAGAAATAGATTACCTACGTGACTACATTAAGTCAATTCATTTCCGGAAATAGCAGTAATTTAGCAAAATTGGGTAAAAATAGGAAATCCCCTCGAAAAGACCCTTCCCACCTGCCCAATACAGAGAGAATAAATACACTTCGGATAATTTTATTTCGAAGTTTCTTTAGAAAATCCCTCGGGGATTCAATGAATTAGAAGGGTTTTATGATGCGAAAAATTCAGTGAGAGCTTTCAAGAGGTGTATTTAATTTAGCCCATTCGTTTCGAACAGATGTGGACCAATCGCAAAAATTTCAAATCTATTTCAATCAGGTCTATAAAAAGTTTGAGAGTGCTTCACTGCTCTTTACTATTTAATAAAAATGGAAGCATACTAATGTTTTGCTTATAATTTCAGTATGACTTGAAGTTGGAATCAATCAGTTTTTAATTATTTTCATTATTATTGGCTTTAACTCTTGTTGCCTTAAAGCTTTTAAAGGCTTATGTTCTTGTAGAATATTTTAATTGAGCCAAAGTTTCTGAGTTACCTTCTATTGTCTCTGTATTTCCCCTTTTATTTTCGTTCATAAACATTTCATTGAGCAAGTGATGCATACATCGTTAAAACCCATTTCTTTCTTAGTTGATCATTTTTGTGCACATCATGAGTTTTTGATAATATTTTAAAAGGTTTCAATGGTTTCAGTTATAACTTCTACGTCAATTTTATGATGAGAGCAAATTTAACATACATGGATCGGATGGAACGACGTACGTGTGGCAAACCCCAATATCGAATTCCATGAACAAACCCTCGTGCTACAGTTAAGCATGAAGAGGGTTCTGTAGTGGTTTGCGGCATAACGTATAACGTCAAGTACTCACGCGGATAGGTAATTCAGTCTTTATCAAAGGTAAAAAGGGTAAAATTGCTTATCTCAATATCCCCAAACAAATTGAAGTAAGGTGCCCAGAAATTGGGAATTTTGAGAACTTTGCTTTTAATCCAGACTAAGATCAAAAGTATAGTTACATCGAACGTTGCAAGGCTTTAACTTATTCATAACTATCCCACACTGATTATTACAAAGGCCCTCTCAGTCACCGGACTTGAACACAGACAGGACTGGCAAGGAATCGTGTGGTAACTTTTAAAAAGTTAAAATAATGAATGGAGTAATTTTGCACCTCAATTTAGCCAAAAAATGGTAAAATAATCTAGTGATTAAAAGCTGCTAATGAATCAACGGTAAACAAATGCGCAAAAAAATTAATTGAATTTTGCATTATTTGGACACTCTTTCTAGATTGTGCAATTGTTTATTTGATTATGCAGTTACTTGTTGAGTTGCTTGATATTTTTTTATATAAATCAGGAAAAAAATACGGTTTCTCTAATGTGTCTTAAAATGTTCAAAGCGAGAAAAGTTAGGCTAAGTACAATATACATATGTAGGTATGTAATATTGTGTAATTATTTCACCATATATTCATGAGTTCTACTTAAATGCTACTTGTCCGATTATTAATTTCAGCCACTGTAGATACATTTTCATCGATTTCATTGAAATATTCCCTCTACTTAACCTTCGGGTTTAATAGTCCACCATTTATACATTTAATTAATTTTGTGCATGCTGCGATATGAGATATTTCTTATCATCTTGTTACTGGTTGCTCGATGCTGGTGCTATAAATTAATGTTATTTAAATTTTTAATGAATCTGGACTGCAACAAATGAATATCAGTATGAAATTTATGAGAAATTATATCATTGCCCAGCAACAACTCATCCCGATGGTCTAGACGCATTTTGTATAATTAACTTAATTAAAATTATCTCTGCAGATATGCACTCATTGGTTGTTTATGCTATTATATAATATAGGGAGCAGCTTTTTTTGTGTTTAATGATAATGCAGAAATAAGTGCAAAGTTTGAAAAAACAACGCATTCTTATCTGTGACTGCTTCATATATTTAAATTGGATTTTTGGGACTTTTAATAATGCAATCAGTGCAAATGACAATACATTTAATTAAAATAATTTCGAAGTATGATTATAAATTAATATAGGAAGGATAATATGGCATATACAGGAAAGGGAAGAGATTATCCGAAAACAGTCCACCTGATCTCGAGTTTTCAAAAAAATCGATAAGACCCTGTTAACTTGCATTATTTTTGGGTGACCTTTATATCTACCGATTGGCTTAACGAGACCTTTTGAAAATTTTGAAACAACAAATTAATTTATTTGTGGACATACCAAATAACGCACCAATCGATAAGATCTTTAAATATGTTTTAAAAATTGAAAGAATTGGCTTTAGGAATGGAATGTATCGGTAAACATACCTGCATTACCGTTCAATCTTCGAATTAATTCACAATAATCATTTTTGAATTATAAACCTTTTAATTTTTTGTATGAGATAATACCGCTATTTTTTATTTACGCCCATTTACATCACTATAATCTAATGCGCTTGGGTAGACTATTGTAATAAATAAAACATTGCAAAATCGGAAATGTTGTGATTTGTCTCCAATTTAGCCGAATATTTAATCCGAAAAGCCAGGCATAATTCTCTTTATATAAAAAAAACATGATTTCTTATATATTCTTGGAAATATGGTAAATTATAGAATTTAAAAAAAGCCCCAGTTTCATTAACAGTTAAAAAAAAATTCAACAAATCTTTAATCACTTTAGTTTTTTTTTTATTTAGTTTGTGAAACTTTTTATAATAAATATAAAAAAAATGACAAAACGATGCTTCTGCTTCTAACATATAAAGTAATAACTCAAAATTAAACAGAATCCGCATTGATAATGAAGTAGAAAAGAATACCTTGGAAAGAGAGAAGCTTCAGTTCATTAGCGGAGCGGCGTTTGTCTTACTTGTCACTTATTTTTTATTGAAATTTCACGTACGTGTACTATTTTCTGGGAACTGACAAAACCCGCACAAGCTGGACATATTAATTTTTGATCCGAGCAGACAATGGTATGAAAAGTCAAACACCTCCGGCTAAAGTCGGACAGCTGGCAACCCTACATCTTAACATATGTAAATATACAGAGCGTCATTGGAAAGTGAGTGAGCTTGAAACTGGCTCTCTTTTCTTTTATTGTACTTTCATACTCTGCATCTACAATTTCAGTAAACACACATGCGGGGATGCTTGTATAGACGAGAATTTACAATTTACGTATTGTAACATAAGCGTTGAGATAATAAAAAAGACACGAACGTAATTAACACATTTTAGCATACTTCTAGGCAAAAGTTATAAAGATCTTATTAGCAACATGCTGAGCAAAATAAAAATTTCTCAACATCGAATTAGCATTCTCTATCGACATAAGTTTGATCGGTGGTCACAAGATTATTAGTTTCGGAATATTCGGATAATTAGCTCATTATTTTGTAGTTGAGCTTTATTCATTATTTGCCATATATTTTGCTTAATTCAAAATAATCCTTTTGATTTTAGTCAATATAGAAAAAATTTAAATAAGTAGATGTCGCAAATTCCGAACGAAATATCACTAATTGTGATGCTCACCAGCTCATTTATATAGTGCCTCGCAAATGCACTATGATCATGACTAAACAGTTTTTTTTTCTTTCATGTCAAGAATGTTGGTTTAGGTGGTTATAATAATCTGGTCTGTTTTCCGGATATATAGGGAAAAGTCGCCTTTTCTTAATTTATATCCCTATTATTCTCGCAAATGTAAGGCAATAGAATATTATCGTTTCAGAATCCGTACTTTGTAGAAAACTTATGGAAATCACCTATCGCTTGTCAGTAGAAAGAAAAACATAAAAAGTTAATGGTGCATGCAAGTTATTTAAATGCCTGGGTTCTACATAACATTTATTCTATACAAATTGAAAAAATGTATAATACAATTATAAATTTTTCCTGGTATTTGAGCAACACTAGACAACAAAACCAAGAGAACACTATCTGGGAGGTACATTTTTGCAGTTTTCATGTCCCGATTTTATAATTCATGTCAGACGCTGTGATGTTTGCAGCGCAGTTTTATCATCATGAAGCAACTCATTAGGTGCAACATAGAAAATAGTTCTTCACTCCACTGGATGCAAGCAACCGCAGTTGGGTCGTGCTCAACGTTTTAATTGTATTTATATCAGCAAATATAGAGCTGCCGGCGGCGGCTTGGGGAATTTAAGTAGCGAAATTTGAAATGCAAAACGACCCTTAACAGAAGCAAGAAATTTTGCAAGTCATGCAAGATTTCAACCTTTGAGCTAGCTCAGTTCTCACCTCAGTAAAGCCACGTCCGCGGACAATGCTACGGTAGGAATGTGTACATATTTTGCGGTACACAAAACCAAACCGACATCCTTTTCGTAATAACACAAAAACCACAACCTCTTCCGAAAATTGTTGACATCACCGCTGTAGATTTAAATTACTTCTTGTTCTCATTTTAATTTGCAAGGGTGTCCGCGCCAGCACCCTGCTGCTGCCAGCGACGTTTTTGCAGCGAATGCATACCATCATGGAATGAGGAGCATTTCAGAAGAAATAGAGTATTTAGGAGGAGTAAGGAACGATAGGTTGCCGCAACAGTGAAAATCCCGAGGGTAGCACCACTGCAGCCATAACAGTCAGGATCGCATCCTGCCTTCATAATATGCAGTTCTTTACTGTAGCAGCCGCCGCCGCCGGCCCCACCACCTTCGCTGCTAACACTGCTACCAGAAGACACCCGTTTTTAGTTTTTAGCCCAACATTAGTTGCAGGCATGAGGCGTCATGGAGTAGAGCGCAGAAGTGATTAAAAATCCAATTAACATTTCATTGCGCTAGTTGCATCGTCTGTAAGTTATTGAGATGCAAATTAATGCACATTAACTACAATTGAGGGAATTCCCGGATCTGGTGATTAAAACCCATTCTCGAGGAGGACACTTATTATTTTCTTGTTTACCACACCAACAAGTTTTCCCTCTCCCCCGAGATGAAGTGTCCTTACTTCAGCCTATTATCTTGTGAATTTCAAATTAATTTCATTAATTCCATTCTGACTTTGCACCTTTTAAAGCTCTCTACCGTGTCGCACAAAATGTAATTTTTTATTGTCTCCGTCGCATCCTGTTTTGCTCGGAAATATGCAAGGCTACGTAACGTACAAAGTGTAGCAGTTCTCGAGCCAGTCACAGGGTAAGTTGTAAATATTTTCGGTCTGTTTAATTGCTTTCAGTTCCGAGCCGTTGACCCCTTTAGGTTTTCCTCTAAAGTCGATTAAAGTTTGGTGCAAACTTCATTGCAAAGTTCACCACTTTACGCGCCATTAGGGCAATGATTGCTCATTGATTAATGGCCCAGAAGGAGTTAACCACTTAGCCCACCTATTTTCCTTTCTTCACCTCTATTTATGCACCATTTACCCAAGAAGACTCAAGATGGAAGCAGAGTTGTAAAGTTATTGAAATGGAGCAGGTTTCTCGTATGCTTTAATTGTTTTTAGAAACTGCGAAGTTGCTATTAGTTTCTCATAAATGTTAAGTCCCTTTGCCTGAAACGGAATCCCTCAGATACGTGCTGTCCTCAGAGGAGGTCGAGTATTACATGAGCTTTTGGTCCATACATTTTCTAGGAAGAAGTCTATTAAAAGCTAATGCCATTCGAGACAATATTTCAAGCTTAAAAGGATAGGAGCACTTAAGGAAAGTTCGCAGCAGTTATTTCGGCATAATCTCTTTAGAATATCTTAGAAAAGGGACTGATAAACGAAGCTCGTGATTGATGCTTCTCGGCGCGACATTCGAAGCTTAACTTTCAAACTAGCTCAAATATATTATCTGATAGTATTAACGAGTATCGTAGCTCTTACCATAAATTATACTGAAATCAAATAAAAATGTAAATATAAGTGGGTTAAGGACTTATGATTTATTCTTTATACAGAGCTTGGAGTCTTATTGCTCATTTGTATATTTTGTACATTTTCCTGGATGGCTTCACATAAATCCGTAGAGTTAAAAGTTGCTTAAGGGGTATGAATAGTGATGAAAAAAACAATGATAATAAAATAACTATTATAGTTTCAAAAACGTACGCGTTGTTAAATAATAAAAGTAAAAAAAAAGTATAACCTAGACTTACAATAAGTAAATAGTTTTGTCTAGCTCAGGCGGAGAAACACATAAAAATGTCATGAGTTGGACAATTGTACCTCAGCATTGTATTTGTCTCTTTTGAAAAGATTCTTTCATTACTTGAAAATGAGTCGAAACGAATGTTCTATTTATTTATTTGAATTAAGTGCTTTTTACTATTGTTAAAGTAATTCCAGCGAAACTATTTAAACAAGAATAAAACTAAATCAAGCGCACCAGTGTACTTACGTTGCATTGTCAACGTAATAATATATTCACGATTTTACAAAAATAAATCGTACATTCGAGATGCTGAAAGAAAGCTAACAATAAATTATTCAGATGAACTTTTGTCACAGTTGACGAGGAAAAGTTTTTAAATTAAACAGAAAACTCGCATTGCCTCCCCGCGGCGGGTGAGCGAAAATCTGTATGGGGGAAACTTACTTACATCAACATTAATTCCCGCAACAGGAAATACTAGAGTAGGCGGTGATTCCTTTGGAATGTACCTATAAAATTCTTCAGTTTCGAAATACCATCGCACAGAATATAGTGCAGCCTGGGGGTGGTAAGAGCGTATTATTAAAATTTACATTTACCTCTTTCATTTCGTCCTGCGCAAAACATAATTACCTGCTCCAAGTCATACTGGCATGACAAAGTTGCTGCGTTCCCCATTATCACAGCTTCCGGGACGAATATCTTCAAATCCTTTAGGCAAAGTGCTGTAATTAGAAAAAGTAACTTTATATAATAGTATTCATGGAAATGTCGCAAAATAAAAAATAGCAACTTTTCCGTTTTCTGTAATACAGCGCAAAATGAGAAATGTATATATATGTACATATGGCGCCGCTATGCAATTGTGTTCCTATTGATAATTGCCTTTTGAAACTTTATTATCTTTATCGAAATCTATTAACTATTCTATATAATATCTATCCTTGTTTGCAAAAAATATGTAAAGTTATAACTCATCGGAATGGGACACTAGACACAACAAGCTGATTCTGCTAGACGACAATTCCGGGCTTCACGTTGAAAAACCAATCGAAAAATATTTCGAAGGATTGAATTGGGAAATCTCTCGGATTTCCATTTATTCCGGACTATGCAATCACCCTTCCTCGAGAGCAGTTTACTTCTCATGAAGGTATCGGCAAATAGCTCAATAAATGGATCCAGTCGAAAAAACCGATTGCTTTCCTTCAAGGAATCCGTCTACTACCTGAAAGATGGGATAAAGTTTTTGCATCTAATGGGACATACTTTGAATAAATTCACTTTGTCATTACATTGTTTAAATAAGCGATTTGGTCAAAAACGGATCAACAAAAAATTTTATGAATCTTAGAAAATATAAAACCAATTTTTGGGGTGATTTTAATACCATCCCAAATATTTTCAAATTCTTATCGTGTGTTTTTTGTTAAAAAAAAGTAAACCAACATAGTCAGGCAAAAATTCAAAAGCAAAAGCTTTTGAAAACTCTTGAATAGACCATACCACAATGAGGACTGTATTTTCTGAATCGCAAGAGCGATTGGGGTCAAAGGAATTAAAAGTTATAAGTACATAGTTCCCAATCTTACTAAGGAACTCTAACTAATTTAAGAAACAAAGGCAGATAAAAGATCAAAATATTGTTTTCAAAATGCTGCTATGATGAAAACTTCCACAACATTAGGGTAATGGTTCAGAGACACAGGAAAATCACAGTCGGCGCTGGAAACTGCAGGAGAATTTACTTGTTGTTTTCTCAATTCCTTTGTCGAATATATTTATTATTATAGTTATACTTCACACTAGTCAGAAAGTTTGCATTTCAATGTATTGAGCAGTTGAATACTCCAGACTTCCCATGATCTTCTACTATTAATAAGTTTTAGTGATAATTTAAAATTAGTATAATAATGTTTTTTGCAAGAAAGACTATATATGTATTTGACTAATTTTTGCATACATAATGGTGTTCATTCACCACAGACCGCTCTGGAGTGGCCCCACGTTATACCCAGAATTACATAATTTATATTATTATTAATTATATATTATTTATAATAAATTTTTTTAAATGTTCGTTTGGGGAAGTATAATCCCCTAATTCAATTTAAAAAAAAATTCACTTTCATCTTATCTTTCTCTAAAATATAGATGAAATTCTCGTCTTACAAATTTGCCATAATATAAGATAAACAAATTTCTTTTTTGACTAACTTTTTACTGGGCAAAAGAGGACGTCCACTAAAGCCTGGAAAATCGAAAATGGAAAGTTTTTGTTTCAAGTTCTTATTTTTCGTGAAGAAAACCATTCGATCTATAAAACTTAAATAAACGGAGGTATTGCAATTATTGAAAAGCTTGGGGTATCTCTTTTCCGAAAGTCGTAATGTTTGTAAGCCGTTAGTTGCTTTTTACGAGATGATTCAAAAGAACATATACCGAGCTTAATAAGGCCCCATGTCAGCCATTGTGAATTTAAAATATATTTTTTAAAACCCATTTTAGTAATTAGCATGAAAAAGTCGTAGAAGTAGGTCATTGGCTCTAAGAGGAAAAAGACAATAGTTTTTTTAACTTCTGCTGTAAAGTTTATTCATAAAACAAAAACATATAACAAAAAATGATTCATAACTTAATTATAGCTAATCGAGTCCAAGATCGTGATGAATTCTTACTGGACAAAATTAGTATTCTGCATAGGCTTCAATTTCTTTCCTGTTGTAGATGATCGTGTCTGCGTAATACATGTTTGGAGTGTACCAGTTAGTCTCATCGATCTTCCTGTCGAATGGATATCCCAGAGGAAGAGCGTCAAGATATCTGGAACCAGATCCGACTCCGCAGTTGATGAAGCTGTTATAGTTTGAACCTTGTTCGATTTCAGGTGCGACATAGGGAGTGATGATGAAGAAGAGCTGGTAGGCTTGTCCTGATTTCTTTCCCTTGGGGATCATAAGTCTTTGTGGGAAACCACAATGAGCCTCAGTCAAATCAAGTGGGAATTTGGTTAGGCCGGCGTATGCGTTGTCTACCCAGTTAGTGAGCTCGTAGAATGGGGTGCGGTCTTTGACGAACCAAGTAAAGTTTCTGGAGCTCCTGATGATCATGTTTTGTCCTGCAACGAGATCGACTGGGAACACATCCAACAACCAGAAGTTTTCACGGTTCTCATTGATAGTGAACACGTTTCCGTTCTCATCGTATTTAGGTCCAATGTAAGCACGGACTACGGACTTAATGGGTTTATCGGACAACACGCTCATTTTAAGTGTGAAAGGAACATGGTTCAATCGAGACTGGCGGGCCTTTATGACGAAGGGTTGCGGCTTATTCTTCATTGGTGTAAAAGGCATGTAGGCAGGTTGACCTATGGGCTGATCGATTGGTGGGTTATAGGGGTTAACTTGGGGTTGTGGAATACCCTCATAACCAGAATCACTCCAGTCTACGTTCCATCCACTTGCGCTTCCAGGAACCCAGTTGTTTTGGCTGTATCCACCGCTAGCAATTCCAATATGACCTGTTGGTGGGGTCTGTTGGACTGGTACCTGCTTAATTGGGATTTGTTGATATGGCACTTGTTGATATGGCACTTGTTGATATGGCACTTGTTGATATGGCACTTGTTGCACTGGAATCTGTTGTCCTTGCTGGATTGGCTGCACATAGCTTTGTTCTGGTACTTCAACGTCAACAGCGTTTGTTATGTCAGCATCATATTTGTCGAAGTAAGTTACGAGTTTGTCTACTTGAGCGCTAGTAATCTTCACACCTTGGAAAAGCAATTGATCGCGAGTGTATGACTCAAGATGGTTCTTGTATTGCCAGTAATACTTGGTCAGACGCTTGTACAACATATAGAAGAGTGGGTCACGCATAGAGGTCTCAAAATGCTCCAGAGCACTTGGCATCATCTTAGGCTGATCGTATTGCTCAACTGTTGAACCAAGCAAAAGTCTAGCATAAACTTCGACATACTTGAAGTATTGTCTGTTTGGCATATCAGGATTTCCTTGGATCATTCTTCCGAGCTGTTCAACGGATGATGGCTTGGTGAGATCAATTTGAGTTCCATCAGGCAATAACACAAAGCCGTAATCGATAGCATCCCGAATTCTTCGCTCATAATCTTCAATTTGGCCAATATCGTAGTAGTTGTACTCATTGTTGAAATTGAAGTTGTTGTCACGAATTGGGAAGAACTGTCCGCTGTAGTAGCGCATATTGGGGTAGTATCCTGATTTCACTGGGTAGTTGTAAGACAATTCTGGAATCTTACCCATGTCGTTTGAAAGACGTTCCAAGTAATAACGGGCGAGTAATTGCTGATGTTGGAACAAGAAAAGTTCTCCACGACGGTCCTTGAATAAGTTGTATTCCTTACCACCCATCCAGAATGGATAATCAGTGTGGAAGTAGTAGTAATAGGTGTTGAGTCCAATATCCTCGGTGAAGTATGAAATCTTCTGCTCCTCATTGTAGTAAACGCTGGAGTAGTTGCTTGGGACAACGATGTTGTAAAATCCTTCGACCTTCTTCATGCCAGCGAAGCCTCGCATTTTAGCTAGTTGAGCCTTTTGGATTGTCTCACTATTGAAAAAATAGTAGGGGTACAATTCATATGGTGCTGGGAGTTCCATGCCGACCATGTCAGGGCGGTGCACGACAGCAACAGTTAAGGCATAGATGAAGGCACCTTTGTTGGTGTATAAGTTGGCCCAGACCATTGTCTTGTAGAATGTATCCCAGTCCTTAGCGAAGTACAGAGTGTGGAATAGGGCAACTGCGTAGTTACGATGTTTCTCATTGAAAATGCTGAAGACATCATCCTTCTGCAAGTATTGCTGGTTGTAATATTTAATGAACTCCTGCACAGCTTCTGGGTTGGTGTAGAGTGCGAAGTTGTCCTCAAGTTTGTAGGCCAGGGCATCTTGGTAGTACTTGGGATGAGCCTCAGGTTGGTTAACGAATTTCAGCACGTGCAAAATCGTTTTTTGTTTTTGTAAAAATAATTTATCAGCATACTTAAGCTTGTTACCCGCTGTAACATAGCTCGAAGCTAAAGCAGCTAAGCTCAATAGCACTACTACTGTTACTGCCCTCATGTCGACTGATGCTGACTATTTGGAGACTGGACCATTATATACTAAAATCCATTCAGAAATTATCGAAGGTTGTTTCACTTATCACATCATTGAAAAATCGATGTATTGTTTGAGGAGGACGAAGTGTCAAGTGTATGAATAATTCGCCCACGTTGCCAGGCACTTTATCGCATTCTTTTCGCAGTTCATTAAAATCTTAATTTTGTCCGATAGCCGATTCTGTTGGTTGTCGCAAATTAGAATAAAATCATGAGTAATTCTCCAAAGAATAATTGGATTCCGATAACAGAGGGACCGACACTTTTTTTTGTGAAGTCACAATCCAGTGTCAGCGTCTTCCTCTGCTTCCAAAGCAAGTCGCCCTTTGCTCGCAGTCGCAGTGTAAATAAAATATAATAGCACGAACTAAATATTGACCTGTAAACTCGGCGATAAAACATGAATTTTGTGAGATTTTTTGAAAACATTAAACAGATAACTCAGAATAGGTAGAAGCATGAGTCACACATTAAGACAAAGTGAACTTTAAATCGGTAATCTGTCTGAGTGTTCTGGATCATATTATTGTGTCTACCTAAAATAATTAAAACCATAATGGAAAACAAATTAGTTTCATTTGATTAATGCTTCACTTTATTTCTTGTAAAAAATTTCTTTTTGCGAAACTTCTTGTTGAGCCTTTTTAATCAAAATTAATTTTGCTTCAGCAATTACTGATAATTTGTACAAATGAGTTATTCAATTATTTTCACTTCTTGGCTCTCTGATAAACAGAGTGGCACTAAGGGGATAAAGAATTTCAGCCATAAAAGTTTTCTTAAGGCATGGCAACATGAAAGGAAATCAGCTACAGACATTTGAAAACAAGTCAAAAGTTTATGTCGCTTATGCTAACCCTCTGAAAACTCATAATTATATTTGTTACTTTCGCAATTTACTTTCTGCTTTCTCATTTTTTTGTGCAACTTTGTTGAAGTCCTTAAATTACCAAATTGATGTTTATTTATCGTATGTACGTATTCTGATCAGTTATTGAATTTTTAAAAGAAATTACCTAACGTCATAGCAACTCTTAATTGGGTATAGTGTACCTAATAATATAATGCGGGGGGGTACTTGCTCCAATGATTTTCTATTTTAATTGTTAATCTGAGTATGCAAGAATGGTCCATACGTATATTAATTACTTTATCAGCAAAAATGATTGAATCTAACTATTTTCTTTATTTAATCATAAAATGTTTGTTATTGCTTGATATTCTTTTTTTTTTTGCAAATTTATTGTTTTTACAAATGTACAGCGATTGAGACATCACCAATCTATTGACTAGCTACATTATATACATATGTATAGTGCGTAGTTCTTTGGGTCTAAATAATTTGCTCGTCCCGAGGCAAAATGGGTTCAGAAAATCACACAGCACACTTAGTGTTTTGCTAAAATTGTGCGAGGATACGATGCGAGCTGTGGGCTTGGATAAGGCAGTATTACTTATCTTGTTGGATTTCTAAAAGGCTTTTGATTGGGTAAGGCATGACATCCTCTTGCATAAGCTGGAATGTCGGTTTAAGTTTTCTTCTTTAATCCGAAATTATTTAATCAACCGCTTACCAATGTCTTGAAATCATTGCTATCACACTTTCGAACTGCGTTGAATTATCTTTGGGTGTTCCACAGGGATCAATTTTGGGTCCCGTCTTATTTGCTTTGCATATTGACGACGTAAGCTCACTGAATCTGAAGTGTGATACAAACATTTATACTGATGATGTCCAGTTATATTTGTCTGCCCCCAATAACATGATCTGTGATTCGATCTGTCATATAAATGGTGACCTAGAGTTTACGTCAATGGGCCTCTTTCGGGCAAGATTTTAGGAATCATCAGGCACTGGTGGATCACCTGTAGGGATTTGTCTGATATGCATAATTATGGCGTTAATTGACTATTGTGACTGTTTATACCTTTGCATGGATGTTACGACCTTTATTACACTTAAAAAGACTTTCAATGCCTGCGTTCGTTTTGTCTACCGATTGCGTAAATTTGATCATGTCTCGCCACATTCTAAAAGTTTGCTCGGCATGTCTTTGGAATAGCATTTTAATTTTTGTGATTGTGCATTATAAATTCTTTTTGGTCATATTTCTACCCTCCTTCGTGAATTTGTTACGCCATTGCTTACCCAATCACAACACTCTTATTTTGTGTAAGCTGCAAAGCTTTGGAATGATTTGCCTATCGATTGTAAGACCGCGATAACTAAGCGAAAATTTAAGGGAAGCTATAAGTTATTAGCAATTAATTAACATTATTTAAAATCGTCTTGGTTAGTCAGTCTCTCTTTGCTTATTCAATTATCTCTTCTTTCTTGTTTTCTTTCGTAAATTAAACGTAAAATTGAATATATACTGTTTACGCAAAAAACATTGCACTGAAAATAAATGTCGTTTCGAGAATAAAGTCGTTTCGAGAAAAGGGCAATACTTTAAAATTCATTGCGGAATCGGTGAATAGAAGCATTGGTTTTGTTTTCAATGCCCTACGAAATGAAACAAATCAAGAGAATGTGCGTGTAACATGTGGAAGGCTAAAAAGACCACGGCGCACCTAGACTTCCGAATTCTGGGTTATGTGAATAGATACGCATTCATGTACTCGCGTGTAATTGCCCAGGAAATCGGAAATGAAGTAAGTGCAACTACACAAACTCAATCCAATTTCCCTAAAAGTTTTCGAGAAAAAATTATTTTTCATTGTTTATACTTCCTTCACATAACCTAAAATTATTATATAATATTATATTATAACTATAAAATACAACTAACATCTTATCTTACTACTTCTATGGAATAAATGTTTCATTGTCGAGCATCAGCCGTTATGTCCGTTTGCTCACTGGGCAATAATTTTGATGATTTTGTTTGGTTTCTGCACAAGTATGTAATTAGATAATTTTAATAATTAGAAAACCATAGCCTTCAGTTGATTGATTGATTTTGAGAAGAATAGGGTTAAAAATTAATAAACAGTATTTTTAGAAAGACATAGAATATATAAATATACATGAGTATTAAGATAAGTGTGTTAATTCGTTACTGAAAGTCGGTGAGAGGATTTTACAAAGGTGTGAACTAATTGCCTAGTTTTGTGAAAAATGAAGAAAATGTATAACTACATAATTATCGATTTTCTTACCTTTTACCCCTATTTTCGTGACAACCGGAAATTATTTCCGTTTTCAGATCCGTAATGCATGTCATTGCACACGGCTGAAATGTATATTATAGAAGAATTCAAAATCATCGACCTTGAAAGCCCCTGTATACTCAACTGCACGGTAATCCGTTCAAATTGAGAATTTTTAGTCGCCAGATTGAATTTCCAAATATCGATGGCAGATTCGATATCATCAACCCCGAAAATACCCATAAATATATTCTTTTACGCAGAAATTCATACAAGTTGAAAATTTTCCATTCTGCTATTCACCTTTCTCAACACCATAAAAAAACCCAGAAACAAAGCCTAACGTCAAAAATGTTGACCAATGTTGTTCTTTTAATGAGCTATATTGAAATTCTGTTTATTTATTATCTTGTAAAAAAAAATCCATGCATCGAAAATGCACCGACAAAGTGGTGTTACCTTTTACATATTAACAAGTTTCATTCAAAAATTCAATATTTGCATGATATAAAATTCCGTAAATAAAATCGCTTCCTGAGTGAGGGCCCTTTAAAGAATCTGATTAAAAGTATAATTCCCCCCAGGGACACATTTGCATTGCGAACTGCATAAATACAAAATTACGTGTGACTTAATTGTCTGTTCGGATAAAAGTGATAAAAACAATCCCAGAAAATTCTTAAATTTTGCCCATAACGTAATTACTACCGGACGCATATATTTGATTTATTGTGAGATGCATGAAATCCAATTTAGTATTCTGCAATTCATTTCCGTTCGAGGTAGCAGACCAGGGCAGGAATATTACGTGCGTTTCCAGCGTTGGAAATAACACACATATGCATATGCATTCAGGCTACACCATACCATTGGATTGAACACGTGTGAATATATTCACATTTCCGCATTGTGCTGCAATTTACCTCTTCGTTAAGCCGGAAAATTTTTAGGTAATTTTTACGAATTTCATGATGATCCCGAGTATTACGGCCGTGATACCTGTCTGCCTCACCTCATTCATCCTTCGCGCTGTTCGTCAATTATTCAAAAAAAAAAATTTTTTTAAATGGGAGCGCAATTTGCCCGTAGGTTTGTGACGAAATTTTCATATTCATGAAAAATGTAAGGGATATATCGAAGTATTTCTTAATTTGGACAAATTTTCGGCATGGGTGGTTGCTGTTTCGCAAGAAGGGTTCGCTTTATTCCCTTTAAGTTTCATAGTTTCAGTTTATTAGCTCTAAATCGTCCATTTCATGTCTGATTAATTGAGTTATTTACTTGGGATAGTTGGCACAAGTTCTTTAGTTTGATACCCAAGTTTCCCTGGCCCAACAAATAATTATTATTGTCTAAAAAGCATAGGTTTACTATTTTCGCAAAAATTGATAACACGCTGTTTTTTTCTTGTCGCCAAACAAAAGCACAGAAGACTGGTCAGAACATTAACCCTCTCTAGGCGCAAGAAAATGTGGACCCAGGAATTCGAATTTAAATTACGAAAGATTCGCAATTTTTCAATCTAAAGATCAGAAATGATCGAACTTGACTAATTTGAAGTTCGACTTGAACTTGAACAGAACACATACCAGAACGTTGGTAAAATGTATAAAAAAATTACACCAGAGCAATGTTTTTATTCTAGGTTATGCCACCTTTGATGATTAGTATAATAACCTGAAATCACAAATATTTTCCTTTAGATCTGCATATGTATGTACTTTAATTGTATGCTTTCTGTATAGACACGCATGTTTTCTTAAACCGACGACGTACTTCACATTCGCTGATAAGAATGAATGTTTCTTATGTGACATTACATTCCAGCATATGATGCCGCTTTGTTTTGACTTTGAACTTGCTAGATTGGCTGGAGATTTAAAACCTCTTGGGAGCAGAGGGTAATAAACTGACTATCTCTGCAAGTGGTGGCTGAATGAGAATTATCAAATTTTGTAAGTTTTTTACTACTGAACTGGTACATTACTTAATGTACAATAGCATTGCTGCTGCTAGTGTTATTAAATTGCTACTAAATTCACACACATACATTGTAAAATAATTATTGTGACAAGGCCATTTTAAGGGGTGTGAACCCAATGAAAGAAAGAAAACTGAGTAACATTAAATGCACCTGCAAATAAAGCTGTGATTAACTTAACATGTTTTTCTTTGCAAAATATACCTACATATATTAAGTGTTGATGGGGGTGGGGCCTGGTCTGAATCTCATAATCAAATCAAATCAAAATCTCTATTGGAAGACATCAAACAAAATCACTAGTTGATTTAATTCCTGTATCTAGGTACATAAATGTATACATGCACTCTGATTTATCGTCATACATTTTTCACTCAAAAACAATTTTTGTAAACAGCTGTGTTCATGCGAAGGACCATACCAATGTTTTTTTATTTTATTTTAATATGATTGATTTGGCGGAGGTTATCGCTTTGAATTTACATAGACAATCAATCCCGCAGTTGTATGAGATTTTCGGATTATTTTCAGAATGATAAACCAGTTTCGCGAATGAAATAAAACCTCAGAAGATAAAGGCATAACATAGTGTTTGAAATAATGGAAATATTTTTTTAGTGCTATTTATTAATTTGTCTTGGAAAAAAACAATGTAAAGTGGAAAATTCTATAAGTAGCTTCCTGAAAAGAACTGTCTTATTTTTATTTGATTTCCCAATACATGATTACACAATATTGTATTCAGTGCTAAGGTCACATATGAGTTAACATCACCGCCTTACAAAATCCAGTGGCCTGCGTAAACGTTTTAGATTACGCAGGCCATTGGATTTTGTAAGGCGGTGATGTTGAAATTGGTTTTAGTGTGGTGAGTCGAGTGATTAATCAACGAGCACTAGAACGACAGAAATATGATAGTTGGTTCACAGTAGTGGCACAGCAAAGAGGAAAAATAATATTCATTGTATGGCTTTAAACTTCAAAACCGATTGCTCGAAAAATGTATTGGATATGATTTTATGATCCCACATGATACAGAACGCTAATCCCTTCACTAGGCACAGAAATGTGAATGAAATCAGTTCTTTTTACAGCACTTACTCATAGAGCTTTATACCCTACATATTTTTTTTTAGGTTAATCTAGGCCGTACTAGGGGGATCATCTAAAAAACAATATTTTCAATCGAGGCATCTTTACTGGAATGATCTCAATTGCCTGCGCTTCGGTGTCATCAAACCTTTAGTCTAATGACATGAGAAGCAGCTTGGGTGGCTATATTTGTCAAAAAGCAGTGCGTACAAATTAAATAAATATTTTCGCTATGAATGTATGAACAATTAAAAATGATGAGAATGTGCTTAGTACACAGCGACAGAGATTCTGGCAGTGGATCCGAGCTAACTTTTTCTAATTTATGTTATTCTTGTTCCTTTTTTAATTTTATAAATACATGCATTTTTCAATTGCTCGTTCTAATATTCTTGAAACCCAATAAATATTCATAATTCATACATTTTCAAAGTTTGTATGTGTTTTTCACTGAAAACATATAAAGTCAAATTGCATGTTTAATATTAAAATCTAGTGGTTATTTATGAGACGAACTTGTTCACATTCGTAGCTTTCTTCAATAGCCTAATTCCATTGAGTCTATCTGTTTGAGCACAACAGAGTTAAATTTAATTTTACACACCATATCCCTATACATACACTTAATATTTTGGATTATTTGAAAGAATAACACCGATTAAATAAAATATTATTCAATGTACACAAAATCCTTGGAAGCTTTTTGAGGAGGTGACCGATCTCATATCTCGTGGTAAATTTTACGAATTTTAACGGTGCGGCACTCAAAATACTGAACCATTTGGTTTTTTTTTTTTTTAAATTAGCAATGAGGAGAATTTTTGGGGTGCTGTTTTTAAATGTAGATGTAAAGTTTCATGTTACTAATTGAAGACAACGAATCGAATATACATATAATGTACATATCTCGTGAAGGCACCGACTATTTTTATTTTTTTAGTTGTACATGGGCACGGCAATTTTCAATTTGATTTGGATTTAATTATGTATTATTTTATTAAATCATCGATTAATTTATAAAATTGGACACAACATACATAATACGTGATCATTCAATTAACAAAATTGTTTATTTAACCTTACAGCCAATTCATTGAATTTTATGGCGTGATTTTACCTAGATATGTATATTATTTTAAATTTGTAAATTTTCCGCCACTATTTTCGAAATCAGCGACCCCGAAGAACTTGTGTGAAAATCAAATAAAATTTAGTGTTTTGAGCCCGGTATTTTGAGTATTTCGTTGAAAACGCTCAGAGTTTGCTTAGAGTTGCGAAATATCTATATCATTTATTCATGCCTAGATATTGACCGGCAGTTAAATAATAATTATACTGCATAAACAGATTATAAAATTGAGAAAGTGAGCAAACAGGCTTATACGGCAGTATTTGGCTTTCCTTGTATAATAAACGCGGGTAAATTTAAACTCGTGTGAATTTGTGCATGAAACGTGTCAAAATTGTACGCCATATTTTAGTCAAGAATCAATAATAACAAAATTAGTTATGTTGATTTCCAAGATATGTCATTTTAAAGACGGATGTAAAGTAAATATCGCAACAGGGGTATTCTACCTGTTTTATTTCCTATAACTGTATTGTTTTAGAAATTTTTTCATTTTATATTTTCATGTTTTGTATATGAAAAATAATTATTTATAAGTTTTACAACGATACAGTAAAAAATACTACGAAGCGTGAATAACTCTAGTGAGTAGTTCATTAACACATATCACACTTTAGGTAGACGAGAAGGAAATTAATCGCAGCTAAGTATAGGCACCACATATTTCTCTCATATAATCACTACACGAGCGTGAGAATACTTTTTCGGTGAAGAGTGTATGAATTAACGTTTTCAGTATTCATTTTCAAGCAGTTTTAGTTGTTTATGCATTAATACATAAGAAGGTATTCAGGGTGTAAAATTACGAATATTTCTAATGCATGTAATTTTAAGGGGAACGCTACTGTGGCGGGTCAAAAACATGTCAATGTATGGGAATTTTTTTCACTGGTATAACTAATTAAAATACATAAATTTATGAGCCTCGATGAGACGTCTCTCCCGTTATCGGAATATAAAAAAATATCAGTAACCATTTGAATATTGCTATCGGTTTGCGAAGCCATTTAATTTTTATTTTTCACAAAATGGCGGCGGCTGAGACGTTCCTGAAAGAATTTAAAAAATTAAACGTGTCTTGAAAGGACCTACTCTATACCTACGCCAAAACATTTTTTTCACTTTTGCATATATGTAGGTATTATTAGAACCAAAAATATTTTAATTTTTCAAATTATATGCACTTTCATTCTGATTTTGCGTCATCATTTTACATCTTGTTGCCTTTCTAAGGAGGTACAACACGTCTAGAGGATATACAAATTTATATAGTATATATACTTAGAAAACCTTTTGCGGAATTTTAAATAAAAGTTTGTGTTGCACACCAAAATACATTTAGTTTTTAACATGTCACAAACGATGAAAATAAATAAAAGGAGCATTAAAAACAATAATTTTGGTGAAGACTTGGGAGAAACGTGAGATTGAGGAATTTATTGTGCATTTTTCAATTTATCAAGTGATTGTACCTGCAGTGGTAGAGGTAAATTCACTTGGGTGGAATTTTTGGAAAGCACATTGAGATAATAGTTGCTTAGCTTGTGTATTATGTCCCTGCCGGGAGTAAATCATAAGATAAAAATAAAATAATAAAGTGCATCCCGAATTTATTAATTACCCTGTAACTACCAAGTGGTCCAGACTGCCACACAATTTTTTTTTTGGCTATGTAGCTGATATATAATAATCAATGAATGACAAGAATTATGCAGTTATCTATGAATAACTGACAAATTATGTCGTACATATTTATGGAGTTATCTCTTAAATAAATTGGAACGGAATTTGTCAAATTAAAAACCAACAAATATACATAATTGATGCATTCCTTCTTTTGGAAAAACAAAACTTTCCGTTCAATTTGTTCTGGTTACAATAAGCGGTCTTGCTCTGAATTTTACAGCTACAAATGTGCTGAGTTCCTATTAAACGAAAATGTGAGAGCTGTACGTACTTTCCGTACAAGTACTTCCCCACAGCAGAGGGAGTCCATATAGGAGTTTATTGTTAAGTTTGTGAAGCAATTATAAATTGCTCGAGACCATTGTAGCCTTCACAACTTCCCTTTTTGACAAAATTAAATATCCCACAACAATATTTAGTTGGGCAATTCAAACAGTTGCCCTAATTGGTTTAGAAAGTTTTCTCTCATATGTTAGCAGATCGATAACATGAAAACGAAGTATAACAAGCAGTGTAATTGATATGAGACTCTTACTTTATTCTAAGAAGCGAACATTTGTTGTTAATTGTTTACGTCCGTAAAATATAAATAACTTAGAGAATAAGAAATAAACTAATTGATACATACTTCCCTTTCATCACTATATGTTTGCGCATCTCGTGCTCTCTGTATTTATATATTATATTATATTTAGCTGGGGAAAATTGGATATCATGACATGCATACATATCTTAGTGAAACAGTAAAGTAAGTGAAAATAAGTCGGTATAACGGATCAATTCTTACATATTTTATTGTGATAAGATCAATAATCCGATTCACCTCGGTATATAAATATCAGTTAAGACTACGTTGGGCGTGCGTCCAATAGGGTTCCGCGTAAGAACTTTACTCTATACTGATGGTCAGAAAAAAGATATTTTTTTCAACACCCCCAGAAATAAAATCACCTATTAAAATTTTTATAATGGTTTTTGGTCTCGGTCTAAGGTAACAAATACACCTTGTAAATTTCAGGTTTGTATCATTTATAACCTTCCGGATATAAGAGATGGACGGACGGACGGACAGGCATCGAAACAAGACAATCCTCATCACGTATGAACCCTAAAAATCAACAGCAACGGGCCATAATTTAAATAACAACTCAATTAAATGACAGATCTCTTGTACAAATTTCATAATTTTGTGTTAATGATGCGCAGATCTTTGTTTTGTTATTATTTTTATATCAAAAGGTGTGGAGTTTTTTATATATTTGACTGATATATTTAAAACTGAGACCGACTATTTACATTTAAACAGAAAGAAAACGGAGTTACTATAGAGTTCTGGTGGCCTAGCAGGTTCATTTCAGTCACCCCTTCACAACATAATTTTTTGCACCTTATTTGTAGCTAAATGCAAAGAAAGTGTGATATTAATGTTCTTAAAACACAATTGCACTTTTACGCTGCATGGCCCCATGGATGAAAAAGTGCACCCCGAGGCGGTCGTAAAACACGCGAAGTACTTGTAGAATGAAATAAGGTTTCACTACGTGACTTTGTTGTTCACAATTAACTTTAATTAAAATGTTAAAGAGAACTCGAGGGTATTAATTAAAACGCTCAGCCTTGTAACAAAAATGACATTTATAAAAAAAAAATTTAGATGACTGAATACACCGCTGAGTATTCTAAAAGTTCAGGAAAAAAAAGGGGGTTAGCTTTATTTAAACTGAAACGTTGAAGACTTAAAACTTTTTTAATTTCACCGCGAAGTTAAAGAGCTTTCGGGAAAAAATTTGATTGTGTAATAAAAATGAAATTTTTACCTTGAACTAAAAAACTTACCATTTAAGCAAATATCTGAGATGAATATCCAGGTGATTGTAATTAAGTTAAACCATTCATAGAAGAATTTTTTCCTCTTTGTCATGGCTGATTTTCAACTGCAAGAAAAGAAGATCAAATATTCAGTTAATTGGAAGCATACTCAAAAAGGTTGTTATAGTGATAATTTTAAAGGGTCTTCTCATTAAATTAGTAAAAGCACGCACAATTACCTTGAATTGCTCTGGGGAAGAGAAAGTTCACTTGATGCCTTTTTGTCTTTCAAAAGGAGCGCTAGACTAAATTGTATTAATTGTCTTCTCTTGCTGGTTGCGTTAAAATTAAACTAATGAATGGCCTATTGCGTTTTGACACAACGAAGCTCTCTCGCGAGTAGTCGAGTCGAAGTACGCCATTAATTACATGTTTTATACCGGCTGTCTTTCGATATGAAAATGGTCGCAATTTACACAACCTCGCTTTCATGGTGTTTTTCCAGTCGTCTTTTATAGCGACCGATAGCATTTCGTATGTATTTGAAAAGCTGCTCTTACATAAGCGCAAACTTTAAGTTCGAACTATAAATTAGAACAACGCAGCTTCAATTATGCTATCGCTTAAGTTAAATATTACATAAACTTTTCTTATTATATGAAATATGATGCTGCGGAATAGACACGAACATTTGCATACTGTATACTTTACTTATTACCACTTTTAATTTTTTTCTGCCAAATTGGTGATTAGATATCTAGGGGATTTTTTGTTGTTATAGATTACGCATTCGAATATGATTTCGTGAAATATATTGTTAAAAAAATAAAATCCTGTTTTGGAAATGGTTAAAAAAATATAAAACTTTGGCAAGATTTTATCTAGAACTGAAAATATTCGAATAGTTAAAGTATTCGGATTTTCTCAGTACTTTGTTCTTTTTGGATAGTTCTAAGGAAGCTTAATTTTTTGTTATGCAGAGAGCGTAACGGTTATGCCTTCTTTGTGAAAATCAGATGCAAAAGATTATTTCTTAATTTTTATTTGAAGAAACACAAAATAATGTCTTTACAATAAAAATCAGAAAATGATTTTCGGTAATAACATGGTCACATTACATGTTTTGGGAATATAACATGATACGTGACGTGACACGTTGCATAACACGGGACACAATTTTTAGAGGAAGTTCAAGAACCCCCTTTAAAAAACTCCGTGGGGGTGAGAAACCTCTAGAAAGCCAGAAAATGGGTGAATACTAGCAGCCTCCCCGGTCTTGTGCAATTTAAAACTGTTGCCGAATGAATAAGGCCGAGAGCCGACCACAAGAAATGGAGCCAAGCTACAATTACTTATGTTTTTTTTCTTGAAATACTTTTATCACCCATTTCGTGGTTTTCTAGAGCTCTGTTCAGCCAGGGTTCCTAAGGGGGGTCTCGAACCTGCGAAATTTTCAATTTAAATTCGAGCAATTAGAAATAGACTTGTGTATCCTGCCAGGTTGAGAAAAGTTATTATATTTCGAGAAAAATACGATTGAAAGTTAAAGTACTTATACGAAGATAACCGTTGCACCTGCGCCCATATAAACGGTTATAACTTCGTCATCTTTCAGTTATTTCACGTATTTTTGAACAAATAAAAGAAGAAACTGCAAACATAAAAATCAACTTATTTTACATCATAGTGAGGCCAATACCGCACGTAAATAAAGTAAAGTATTGCATACATAGATGGAACCATTATTCATGCCGGGATTGCCTCTATACCAAGCACAAGTAGGTTGATGTTTTTACCTGTACACGTAAGTGGAGCTAAAATTTCGGTCACTGAATATGTCAAATTGGCATAGTAAAAAAAAAGAGGATGCGTTGTCGCCATGCGCGTACGAAATGAAATTCATTTTTTAAAATACAACGATAAATGATGATTATTTCGCCATATATATGTATATATATGGCAGCAATCATTTGTACAATAAGTCACCATATTTGTAATCAACCCCTCGAAAAATCGGCAGATACCAATTTTCATGAAAATCTGAGGAAGTTTACTAGTTTGTGTCCGCCATATTGAAGCCGACATCTAGAATTTCTAGAATTGGACAACATATTCGAAATCAGCGAGTCCATAAATGAAAACAAAATATCTTTTGTGAAAATTTGTTCTCGGGTTTGCTTGTGCGAAAGTTTTACATAAGAAATATTCATAAAAAAAGCAATATAAGAAATAGCTTGACACCGTAAATACCTTTCCATCGATTGCGTGTATCTGAGAATAATAAAAATTTAAACTTTTTAATTATGCCGAAAAGACGCTGAAAGAATTTTAATTTAAAAGATTGTCTACTGAATCTTTCAAATACGTAGGAAATGAGGCGTTATTAAAGTAATTTTAAGGCTGACTATAGTAAAAACATAAAATGCATGCGCTGTAGTCGCTCCGCTGCTGGCAGTGCTATTTATAGAAAGAGCATTGCGACATTTTCAAATTCAATTAGCTCATTCAAGCAGCTGTAAGTGTAAGCAGACTTTAATGCAGCAAGGATGCTCTTGGTATATTTTCTCAAACAATCTCGTTTGCTCAAATACCGCAAAATAATTGGATTCACGTTACAGAGTTTTCATATTTCTTTTATTTCATCTTATTACTGTCGGTAGATGTCATAGCTCGTACTGTGTTCAGAAAAATGGCAAAAGTTGTTATTCCTCTAAGAGCAAGCAGGGACTGATATCTGGATAATAGACATCTCAGAGAAATGTATGCTTTTCTGAATACAATCAAAACAAAAAATAATGTTTGCGGTATTATACGTTTTCTTAAATTAAAGGATACATTTTGTGCAGCCTACATTTAGACACTTAAGATGGTAGCTGCAAAATGGTGGACGGATTTACCCACTCCAATTCGACTAAAAATCGATATTTGTACTGAAGATTTGAAAACCTGATAGTTCAATCTCAGATACCTATTCAGTTCCTCATTACTCATCTGCGTTACATGCCTTATAGATCCTTATCAAACACGCTAAACCTGGGTCTGTTAATGCTCAGCAAATTCTAGTCTAGAGGGTCGGTCTTTCAATAAGGACGCTCGACTTTCAAATGTATTTGTGTGTAATTAGTGTAATAAGTGGGTATAGGTCAAGGCAGTACGATGTTCTTTTCGCAAAATATAAAAAAAAATTTTTACTTTGGGCAATTATTCATAAATTGCAGTTTTGCAAAATTTATGGCTAAATCTGAGCTTATCATCCAGAAACATTAGTGTTTAATGTTTCAAGGTTAGATTTGATATCTCTTCAGATTTTCCATGCACATTTTTTAAATACCGTTCAGACTTGGATATAAAATTCATTTTCCTTCCATATTTACTCTTCACCATTAAAATTTTTGATAACCTGTCTCTAAACACGTCCTTATTCGCAGCATATGGAAGTTCAACTCATCCGTAGCTGAATACTAAAATTAATTGTCTAACAGTATTTTAATAATTCATTAATAGACCTCAAATCAAATTTGAAATTTTAGCACACCAATTCGAAATCTTGAAAAAACCAGAATGTGCTTCTATTAATTTGGCCAGAGACTGTCTATCCGAGAAGTATGTTTCTATTTGCCACACGCTATTACCTCCCAGAGTAAGAAACCATTTCACCGGCCTGCCTATGCCACTGGTCGTACGAATAGACAAATTTGAGCCATTTCACGAAAGAAATGGAAAACTCGTAAACAAGTTAGTGAAACTTCTGAAATTAATTTTGTCGTCAATATTTTTAAATTCTGCGGAACTTAAACGAAACTACCGTTGCAAATATTCTCTTGAATGAGCTGTGCCACAAATTTTCATTTGTCAATTAAAGGCACGGAAATTCCAATCGATTGTTCATTATTGGATGACGTCTACTCAAGATAATCAAATTACTCAAAACTTGAGCTCCGCAATTTATAGTTAAAAATCTCAAACTGATTGGCAATTCGCCAACTTTTCACTGTAACAAAAAATCCAACCTGACGTCCTTAATTGTGAATAAATTTAAAAAAAATCCTCCTCCCTGTCCAAGTTTTGCTCTTTCATTTTTCAAGGAAATTTATTTTGCCAGAAAAATCAATTATATTTTCATTGTATGTATGTCGCCTGTCTCCATTGGAAAGGATTTTTGCATATGGGACCTTGCCCAACTGCCTCAAATAAAATTTATTGATTCAAAGCGATGGGACCGTTCTAGAAGGAATCCCGTGATGATTTAAACAAACTAGATATAATCTCCAAGAAACATAATAATAAATTCCGGTTAATATTTTGATGGGACCCGTCCCTTGGGGTACGAAATGTCTATTCGGGTCCTGGGGACTGCGCAAAAATTACTCCAAAATACATTCGGCAGACGGCCCCATTCCACACAACAGCCCAAGGGAAGCATTTTCAGTTCACATTCCTGTCAGTGCCACAAATTATTTTAATCGCTACTTGTATCTCAGCAAGAGCAATAACACTTGCTACAAGTAGATGTGATGGCCTTGCTGGCTTCTAACGGAATTACAACGACTGAATGCCTTAGTCCGGGTGAATTGTCGCCGAACCGCATTGAATTTTTTAATAAAATTTCGCACTACAGGGTATAATTGAAATGGCAATCAATTGTACTTCTGTTGCTACTCTGTTATAATATTGCTCTCCAAATGGGTGTTGGCAATTTTCAATTAGTTTTGGTCACTTGGTTCAATGGTTTGGTATACCGCGAGCCCAAGCGAGCCCCTCTGGCGCTAATAGCAAATGAAATAAAAGTTCGCAAATGCTTTCCACATGTAGTGCGAATGCGATTCTATTTAAAATTTTGGTGCGGTTTCATTACATAATAGTAAACCTCAATTCCGAAACGAAAACAGTTTTCACGGGAGTTACGCGAAATATAAAAGCCGGCTTTTGTGGAAATGGCAAAAGCGACAAAACGCCGCCAGTTAATTTATCCAATTCGCTTTAAAGGGAGCTTTGTCTGAATGTAATGGCATTACATCTAAACATGCAATTTAGCAAAGTGAACGCGCTAAAGTTTTATGCTTAGTTTTCTTTGTGGAGCGTAACCAGTGTTTTGCGTTGGGTGAAATGCAAATCTTTGGGATGCAACAAAGGCGAGGGATGCTTTTGATATTTTCTACAAAAGCTGAAAATTCATTCCCTCGCCGGTGCATAACAGCTCATAGGAGGAAAAGTAAACACGCATTTATTTGCAGTGCTTTCCACAGGGCCGATTTTTAAAAGGCCTTTTGAATTTTTTGTTTATCGTACACCACACCCACAAGGCAAACTACACACTAGGCGAGCAAAGGACAAAGTGCTAAATAAACTCCGGCGCTGAATTCAAATAACAAACATTCGCTGTTGGGTTCCCAAGTAATGGAATTTGAAATAGAATGTTCCACCGATGGGAACAGACTCGTCCAAATATCCATTTGGGCGCGCCGCCGCCCGCGCGGCCAATACTTCTAGTCTGCCAGTGATGAAATCACTTCTTATCAAACCCTTTTACGTTCGCCTACGTAATATGGCGGAGTTACGTTATGTAATTTGTATTTGCTCGCAACAAAGTGCTTAGCGTTTGAAACTTCGAATTTTTTATTTTTTTTTTAAATCCCAAACACGAACGAAGTTCAATTTTCTTTTGAATAGCAACTGTACATGCTTGCAGGCGTCCAAATTGAAAGATTTTTCCTTTGATTTTATTTCAAAGGGTTCTTGCAATTTGCGGAATCTATGGAAGTTATTTCTTAGGTGGAGTTGGTACATGTGCGGTGGAGAAAAATTTCCTCCACGTTACATGATAAAAATTTCAGTAGTTCATTAACTTCCACTGTATTATGCTCAGTGAACTGAAATTTTGCTTATTACGAAACGAATAGAGAGAAATTCAAAAAATAAAATTTTTTTCATTTCCGAATGTTTACAATAGGTAGACATCCATGAAATTTTTATTTCATTCAGCTGAAATTTCTAAGTACGCTGCAGGCAATTTTGTTACATGAAAGTGCAGTGAAAAGGTAAAATCTAACACAGATGTTTTCAAAAATTAAATCTTAACTCATTAATTTTACCTGTATTTCGTGCATGTATTGAAAAAATATATTTGCATATAAGAGGTGTACAAGGCGTGAGTTTACCTGCTATTTTTTTCTGGGCATTGCAAAGGAAAAGCAGTTCACCCTCTGTGTGGTGTTGGTATCACTGCAAGCATTTCAATTTTCACTGTGCATATTTACTTTACTGATAAAAATGGAGAAACCTAATTTATTGCTTTTTGGGAAACGCCAATTCTATTCAAATGGTTTGTCGTGAAGTTAACTAACAATATTTTCGAAAACATGAACGATGACCTCATCCTCAAACTGATGTGTTGAACCTATTGCCGCGAAAAACTTAAAGAAGAGGTGATCAATTGGCTGAGGAATTGTGTTTCAGAAAACGTGGGAAGTATGTTCAAAAACATATTTATTTTCGATTTCTTGAAATCTTTTTTGACATAAATTCGTCTTTAGAAACATAGTATAGGTGCTTCCTCGAATCCGAGCGACATGAAAAGCGAAACATTTGATTTTTCCAATACTCAGAAACAAAAAGCAAAGTTCCACGGAGTAGGTGTCGTTCGAAAAAGTAATGTTGAAGGATTTACTTGATCTAAACTCAATTTTCCCTCTTGGCCCCCCGTGGCACAGTACAGCACACACGCCGAATTGCAGCTAATATTTTATGACTGTTTCTTAATAATTGTTGTCTGTCAAAGATGCGAGAATTGGGGGTTTGTTCATATAAACTAACTACTTTAAACAACCCGCAAGGAACTGGTGATAACACGGCTTGAAAAAGTGTACTTCACTACTCCATTATGTCGCATGCTGTGTATGCGGTGGCACCGTTTTTGTTGCAATACACACAATTTATCCAATTTGGGTATCAAAAAGGCATGTAACATGGTTTTCTTGCGCTTCTCAGAGACAGTTATTGCATTGCCAGCAGCGTTTTCGCAAAAGTAGGACCTAATCACCCTTTCAACACAGTAACTTTCAGTGAATATATTTCGAGGATTTTCAACACCTCAAAAGTGAATATCCTGTTTGTTGACATGTCCGGATAGATGAAAATGTGTTTATGTGTTTCGTCACTCATTATACATTTTGAAGAAAAATCGCCCTCTTCGTGACTGAAGTTTATAATATGTAATAGATGTATTCCAGATGAGCTTCACTGTCTGCGGGCAATAGTAGTTGATACACCATCTGAGTTTTATACGGAAACATCTTCAGGTCCACCCGAAAAAGTACAATTGCGCGATCTGTCGTCTCGTTGATGTTTCTGGATACACTTACACATCGCGTAAGATATCAGTGTTCTCGGGCGAACGGATTGTTCTTGGTCTGCCAGCCCTCGGCCTGTGTTATGTTGACCCAGATTTTTCAAAGCGTATTTCTAGGCTTCGAATTGAACGACGGGCAGGGAAATCTTCAACAAAATTAATGTTGTGATGAATTACTCCGGAAAAAACTCGACACAATTATTACACATTCTTGAAAAGTATAATTTAACATAACCTCCTATTTGAAAAAGTGCCTACTCTAGTACTAAAATCCACGCTGTATTGTAAATTCGCCTTAATCCATTATCTCTGGATGCAAATCTTCAGTATACCCCAGTGATTGTGTGATAATGGTTCAGGCTCCGTTGAAGAATATCAATTTTTCCAATATATACCTACATATGAATATCAGTTAAATGGAAAAAATATTGACTAGCAAAAAGAAGCCTATTATTTATTTCATCACAATTTTTGCACTGACATATTTTGTCGCTAATTTTTGTCTTTATAAAAAGAAGATTTATTTATAGAAAAGTTGTAAATTTCTGTTATAAAAACTTAGAAAGAAAGAAAGAAAAAGAGAGTATATATATACACATAAATATATATATTATATATATGTGCCATTGAATTAATTGTAATTTGTAATCTTAACCAAAAGCACCTCCCATGCCTTACTATACATTTTATAATTATATAATTCTTTTGCGGTCGATTACTAAATGAATTTCCACATTGATTTGATCCTTTAAAAATTATATAACCCCCAAATGCCTTGTTATGATTGTATTTCAAAACCAGTTCACGAAGACTGTACAATTCGAAAATGTGTGTGAAGTCCATGACAATTTGTACGTATGTATTTTAGGGTCACTGATTGATAATGTGTTGTTAAAATTCAAAAAATATGGCTGTGTAAAATTCGAATTGTGTAAGACGAACTCAATTAAAACATGAAATTCTAAAACTTATGGGAACAATTGCTTTTGCGGGCGAAGTTGCGAGCAAAAGCTAGTTTAATTTCATATTCGTATTAGCCCAGTTCGCCATCCCTCTGAACAAATTCGATCGATGGCCTTAAATGTCTTCTTAAACAGAACAGGTCAAAACTTAATTATTGACTTTAACCAAAATAAGGGAATTGAAAGACAGAGTTTCTATCTAATTATCTATTCCACTTGGAATTACAAGGGATCTCAGTGAAATTTCACAAATTACAAGAAAACTTGATAAATATTTACAAGACTCAATTGGACAACAAATACATCATCAGCTGAAGGCCTTTCAATTTCTCAGCGAACAAAATCGGAAGAACTAACAAAAACTTTTGCTATCTATTCGTGTAATCCATTCAGGAGCATATTCTTGAAGACATTTATCACCAAATAAGACAAAAACTGGTTAAATTCAATATCTGCGAGATAAATCAACCGAGAGGAAGGACGTGTATTCTTTCTATAGTTGTGTATATTTGGCGCCAGCTTTTAGACAGATAGTGGGGGCATTGGTTGGCTTTTAGCTGATGGATATGAAAGTTATCCATTGCTAGATACCCACGGCTTCCACACGCTCTACACACTTACATCCTGCCCGACCCCGAATAAGTTCGATCGCATGAAGAGGGGATGTGTTTTTTTTCCCTCAAGTGAATTTTTCCCATCACAAATTCAATTGGAAGAAGTACAACTGCATTTGAGCTCATTTTATTAGGAGCGCTCCAGGCATCTTGGAAGCAAGTTATAAGAAAAGCAAGTTATTCTCGAATGCCGCGACGCCTCGTAGGAGGAAGGAAGGAAGGAACTCATTTTAGACAAGAGTAGATGGTTATGAACTTATGATAATCATTGATTTTATCACTCCTTCCTACTACACTTAGGAGGTTCTCGATAAAGCCTTAACATTTTAATTTTTTTTCCTTTTAAGCTTTTCATTGAAACGGACTAATTAAGCGCTACAGGAAAACATAAATCTTAGTCCTCTCAAATGCAATTAACTGCTGAAAATTCAAGTTGAACTTTCATAAGTTGGCCAATTGCAAAACTTCAGAGCATTAAGTTTAATATCAAAGATTACGGCAAAACGTTATCATGTCGTGAAAAGCTATCGAAGCAATAAAATACTTATCAAAACTTTTTCTGGAATTTCGTCGCAATCGCTGCGAAGAGCGCTGTTTTTATTTGTAAACAAGAGAATATGTTACCACCCATTGCCTACCTTACCAATTTTCGAACCAGGGCAAGAATAAGTATTGTTTGGTGGTTATATTAATTTACGGAGACCTTCTATGTTTCTGATATTTATTAAAGCATGAACAAATGGCTGTGGTAAGTGAGTTGGTATGTAAAAGTAAATTTACTTTACTCCTACACTGAAATAATTTACTCCCATGGAGTGCCAAAAGTTGTAAAGATGGCTTCTAATATTAATTATTCTACATCCAAGATCAGGAAATGAGTCTGTTAAGTATTAATTACGAATGATTGTGTGAGTTGTTTCGCTAATTATGTGGGAAGATGAAGTTGATTACACTCAAGTAGTTGGAAACTTTTCCGTACGGCCCTCATAGTACATATAGAATGTTTACATTTCTAAAGAGCGACGTTCACAACGAAGAAGTAATTCTTTTGTTGGATTACTATTAATTGTTGAAGTTGGCACAAGTATGCAAAGAAATTATACCATGAAAATAACGCCGCTTGACATGTTTTATTTTGAATTAATAAAACAGCTTATTAACAGTTAGGTGAAAAATGCAGGGAAATAATATTTATTTTAAGGAATGTCACAGTATAATTTTTTTTTTCTTGAACCTTTTGCATATCAAGGGCATGTATTGTTCGAAGGGTTTTAGCTAACACTTTAACGCTTGGAATTGCCTATTGTAGACGGTAATACAAACATATTGTGTATTAATTTGAAGAAAATATTTTAATTAATCATTGGCCCTACGTCAAATACCAAATACTGGATTTCATATGTATATATACATACAAATATGTACCATTCTCCTTTTTCTAGTTTTCTTTGCAATCGTTTTACAAAATACAGATATGGGACGGGACAACAAGGTTTAGGTTTTGTTTGTTCCAGATTTGCTGGATCTGTCACAGGAAAAACGAGATTGGTTTGAAATAAAACACATTCCTAAGGCGATTTTTTCGCTTTATTGAAAATAGTTTCCTTCTGCGTTACAACGAAGGACATGATTTAAAATTAAATTGGCGCGTCGTCGTCATAGTTCGTGATTTACAGGCACTTGCAATGGCTTGCCCGCTGCGAAGAGTTTTAAATGCATTTTGCCCGAATTTTTTTTGTATTTGTAACTTGAGGGGGTAGCAATAAAATAAGTCTGGTAAAGTGCGAGTGAGAATCGCGCATCAAGGCTTCCATATAACATTACAAATCAATCTATCAATTAAGGCCACCCGGTGGTCTAGCACCCTTGGATTTAAGGGAATTTTCAAATTTTTTTTTTAAGGTGAAAATAATGAACAACGATATTAAAACTTTGTAGGTATATTATAATACTCAAAAGGCATACAAACATATATTTATAATTAAAAAAAAATTGTGATTATTTAAATAATGGCGCTGAAAATGACCCCCTCAAAGAAATCAACCTGGGCGGCGGGTAAAGTTTTAGCTCTATCACTTATTTGAAAAATAAAATATAAGGAAATTATTAATCTATATCACTGTAGCTATCGCCGAAACCAACAAAAAGTGGAAAAAAATTATTTTGACAAAAATAGCGCGTTTTGAAATTTGAATATCGAAAACAGAATATTTTTCATTAGTTTTTTTACGTGAAAAATAAGAAGTTATTGAAAAAAAAAAATTTTGTGGTCCTGGCCATAGCTACTAGTATATTGAATAACATATTAAAATTTGGGATGATTCGGATGAATAGTTTTTTTGTTTTGCATAGCGCCGTGCAGAAAAGGGTGGTTTCGAGATAAATGAGTTTAAGGGGGTCTACTAGTGTGACCGCCTGAAAAAAGGTGATATTTGGGAATTTTTTTAAAAGAAAACTACTGCATGGAATGTTTTAATGTTTTAAGAATAGTTTTGTGGATATATAGTAAATCCATGATAAAATGTTCGGACCAAAAAATCGAAAATTTAGCAAGTTATTTGCAATCTCCCAAGGCTCCAAAAAAAAAATAACAAAACGGCTGCAGTGATAGCGACCTTCACAGTGCCTGAAATCAAAAAAACAAAAAAGTTTATTAAACTTAAAGGTTTTTCCCGTACTATGACCCTCGGGCTAAAAAAAAAATTTAAATTTAACAAAATGGCGGAGTTTCTAAAAAAAATTGCAAATTTCGCGCGAAAATTTAATGATTTTTGGCCTGTCAAAATTACATTTTTGATTTGATCAAAAAACTGGAGGTTCATGGTACGTAGAAACATCTTTGAAAGAAGCTCCAATAAAAATCAAATCGATCGGATGATTTGTCTTCGAGTTATAACTGCAGCCAATTTGACAAATGTGGTTTCTAGAAAAACGCGTCTAAAGTTTAAGGGGCCTATATGGGAAATTTTCGATTTTTTTTTTATTTTGGTTTTTCTTTTTGTTCAACTATTTCCGAGTAAAACGCTGCAAACTAAACTCAAATCCGTAAGAAAATAACGAAGTTATCCGTTTTTTTAACTTTTAGATGTGTCGTTAAAAAAAGTACTTCAAGTACTCTGTAATAACGGAAGCCTAATCGACGCGCTAAATCCGCGCTATTTTTGGTTCACAGCAGAGCAACTACGTTCCCTGTGATTCTCTGTAGTGTTTGTTGTGTAAACAAACCTTAATCAGTGCGTTTCTAAGTAGCTTTTTCGTTGATAAACTTTATGTTTCTTCTGTAAAGTCAAACTTTAATTCGATTTTGCTCAGAATTCTGTTTTTTGACCGCAACTTTCGAACCGATGAACGGCTGCTCTTAATATGGCTGTAACTCAAAAACTATTTGAGATATGCACTTGAAATTTTAGTATGTTATTTTTAAAGGTATGGACTATCGAAATATGCAAAAAAAGAAAAATCGATTTTTGAAAAATGTCACACTAGTAGACCCCCTTAAAGTTTTTAGTATGTTTCCATTCATAGGCGGATCAACCTTTCGCTACCTGCTAAAAAGGCTGTTGAACCTAAAATAGTGTCAATATCATTATAAAAATTTAACAGTATGTTCTCGAAAGACCATACTTAGAAGGATAAAAACGATAAGGCAAGGTGAATTTGACTGGAATTTTAAACATTGGACTTTGATGGCATTTATTTTCAGCAGGACTACAGAGCTACATCCCACACAAACCTTGTAACAATGGAGCAAATGCGTTAGATTGTGTAATTTGGGGCTATGTAAAGGATAAATTATGTGTTAAAGCTCCACAAAAAGTTTAAGTTCTTAAGGATTGTTCATGGGGCAATTGAGCTCCATTTATGCGAAAATGCCACAACAATTTTTTGACGAATGAGTGACGGTGGCTCGAGGACACACTTCTCATCATTTTTATATCCTTGATTTTGTGATAATTTAAAATTTCTAATCTTGTTGAATAACCCTACCTACATATATATGAGTATGTAAATTGTGTCTCGACAATCGCTTTGATGATTTCGGTGAAATTTATAGAATAGAAAACTTCCTGCAAAATTTCATCATCTTGCAGAGATGACAGTCTAATTTCGAGGATTCGAAATTTATTTAAATTTTAATAAAATTTGATGACTTCCAATATGGTGTTCAATTTTGCAACTTCAAGATGGCCACACCAATATGGTGAAATCAAAATTCTAAATTTCTTTACTTTTTTATAAAAATTGTGTTTTTTGTAGTCATAAATTTTAAATATGTTATGATGTACAATTTTAACAATGTCTAACCCATTATGAAGGAAATAAGATAATTGATTGATTAAGATAAGCGTAAACCGCTCCCAAATGACCAAGGATAGCTAGGTAGCATTAGCAGATACTAAATATAAAGACCTTAGATTTATTTTCCAACTGACTGAGAATGCTGGAACTTTTTCGAACATCAAAGTTGATTGAACAAAGGCATCTTCCAATTACCGATTGCATTATTCACCTGCTTTTAGAAGAGATCGCATTTAATGCGAATGTATCTGTAGTTCGTTTGCTTCAATGAATTTTATTATCCTTCGGGAGACCAATGTACTTCCCAGTCGCGGTACTTTAGTAGCATGGCTGTTAATGGCACAGAAGAAGGCATCCAGCCGAAGGCGCTAACGTAAAACTACGACCGGATAGAAATAATAAACACACTGCCAATGTCCTGATTTCAGCCCCTCTATCTCTACCCCATTCCCTTGGTGCGCTTCCTTTTTCACCATAAATTTGAAATTATGGCGCTTCGTCTGCTTTATCTCTCAGCGAACTCTAGTTCTCGCAGTGTCATTGTTTTTATTTATTTGGCTCGCTGTGGAGTAGAGACGGAATTTTTACAGTTAACGAATGGTAATAAGAAATGTCAACGTACGAGTTATGACATAACGAGGCGTTATTTACGACTTTGGAACTTTTAAAATTTATTTCTAAGTAGAGTAATTACAGACTCGTGTGGGTTTATCTAATCCTGGTCGAGAAAATAAATCATGTGCCTAATATAGGACCAATAGGATTATAAGGCTTAATTAGGTATAATAAATTTACTATTATGAATACTGCAATGAAACGGATGGAAGTGGTTATTCGCCAAGTCCGTGTTCTCATGCCGATTCGTTTGGTGCCCGTGCCACGTCCGTGTGTGTGTGTCGATTGCCGAAAAGCATCGCACATTGGCACAAAGCAACTCGTAAAAGGAGCATTTTCCTTTTACAACATGTTTAATGACTTAATATTTACCTTTTACCAAATCTCCACGGACTGAAATTTGTTTCTTTGTGCCGATGACACACACGCTCATAGGCCACCGCCGCCGTCCGTGTGCCACACGACACGAAGGCATGGATCTGGCGAATAACGATTTCCGAAACGGATAGTGGGAAATACTTCCCAACAAATTTCTTTAATGTCCCACACGGTAAATTTTAAATTTTAGCAAATGCAGATAGTTATAGAAAATTAAATCTTTTTACTTTGTAGGTGTCTGCATGAAATAAATATTAAATTGTCTGCTAGACACCCTGCACAATTGCGACAGATACGTTAGCAACACCATCCCAACTAAATATTTAATGCAGACTAGTCAGCAGGAAAAAGGAATCAGGAGTGATACAAAACTCCTATCAGATACAGCACTAAAGCTTCGATGCCGATGATTGTCCACTACCACCTCTACGCCAGGGCAGTTTACTCCTTCCAAACCGTGTATCTTCCAGAACAATAACTTAGCTAGCTGAGTAGGTACGAATACAGCCTGAAGCAAGTTGTTCTTATTTACAACATTAGCGCGATGAAAACATTTCTTCGGATTCTCATTTCGCCTTAACTATCCACAGTGCTAGTATTCGTGTTCCTTTGGATTTTCTTCAGAATATTGAATGAGTTCTGTTAAAAGAAATTGTACGCTTTCTGCACACGGCTTCTTTTTTCCGAGGCGAGAAGCGCACAGGTTCAGAACAAAAGATACGTCGAAGTGAGCAATAGAGAAAACTGTTGACTTTCGAAATGTATGGACGTGCGAGCTTTTAGAAGATAGTTTGCTTATAATTCGATGCACGATCCCGGAAAACGAGAGAGGAGAACAACATCTTCTTGCTGGATTGAAGAAAAAGCAATATTGCTGCCACTGAATTAAGTAATTTTATAGCGTTAAAGTAAAACAAATTGTGCAATGTTTCCAGAATAAATATTACGTCTCTGGTATAATTTCTCTATTTTCTTGAAAATAAAATTTCTACTTTGTACAAGGGGATACATGGAAACAGGAATGATATTTGTGGGAAAATTGTAATGGAGTTTACGTAGTAATGAGATGTTGTATTTGCGGATATTTGCTAAATAAGTTAAACAACTTTTTTGTTTTGGTTCATTTCGGCTTTTTAAAAAAAAGATTAAATAATTTAGGAAATGCTAAAACATGTAGTACAGCGTTACCTCGGTTAAGGAGTTACACCATTTTGAAATGATTAGAAATAATAATAATTATAATAATAATAAAAATAATGTTATACACAAAATTAGTACAAAAGCCTTCTTGAGAAAATTTGTGAATACTACTAGCGAAGTTAAACAAAACAAATTTTTAAGAATCAAACAAAAAATTAAATACGATAAACTAAAGGAGACAAGGATTAGATCGGATTAGGTTAGATAGATCACTATATAATCGACATATTCATAATTTCAGAATTCAAATCGAAGTCAAATTAGTCACCTCTCGCAATATAGGCTCAAACAATTTTGCTTGTATAAGGTCTTAAATTCTCTTCTCCCCACATGTACAAGTACATATTATCTACACTTACAGTCCATGGGCAGATTACTCCATAACTTTGAGGCTTATACAAAATTAATATATGGAGTAAGTATTTCTACCGGGATAAACATAAATTACATGTTTCACTGGAATGAAGGATGCCAATATTTCCTCAGTTTTTCTGATGACCTGCGAGAATGAACAATTTTGTACTTAAATAAATAAATACTTCCTCTTATACAAAAGTTTAATTGTCTAGACATAAATTCGATTAGCTTCTCTATAAGCGCTTGAAGGCGCACCGCACCATAGATGAGTTCTTTGCGGTTATTAAATTCTTGACCTTTAATTTCCATCTAGACGTCATTTTGTCCTTAGCATGCGGCAGTGTTGTATTTTCTAAAATATATTGGTCTGGAGTCGAACAATTCGTCCTGCAATTGTTTTACTTTTAGTATTTAAGTTTCTATTATTTAACTTTAAAGGCTTTGTTTCGCCATAACTTAAAACCCTCATATTACACCTGTTGGCGTAATAATGATCAAGGAGAACTATTACCTATTTCGTAATATTCTGAAAAGCTACTCAGAATAAAATTTATGTGTAGCTGTAGGTACTTGAACCAATAGTACTTTCAATGGAGTTTTTTTTTAATAGTATGCAGCTCAACGGCACGGCACGCTCGCCATATGTAGCCAGCCTTCCATAAGGTCTTTAAATAAGGACGCTCGACTTTTAAATGTAAATAAAATAAGTTGTGTGTGAGATATCTACTCCATTTTTATTTTATTTGCAAGAATATTTTATGACATTAAGTACATTAAGTGACAATATTCGATGACTTTGTCGCATAAATCTGACTGAATTTGCTTGATGGTGTTCGTTATGTGTGAGGGCATTAATTGTTTGCGGTTTATTCGCATAGACCTGTAATTTAAGATAGCCCGAAAGGAAGAAGTTTAAAGGCGTTAAATCGCATGATCTCGGTAGCTAGTTCACGTTCCCCTCAAATCGCACGTGCAGAATGTCTACCGCGGCCTGCGTTGGGTGGCACGTAGCGCCATCTTGTTGGAACCACATGTCATCGGTATCAATATCTTCAAGCTCAGGCCACAAAAAGTTGCTTTCACACGTTATTTAACGCTACAGCTTTCCATGATTATTTGCCACACACTATTTAGCAACTTACAACAAATTTGACAGATGCTGCTTTAAAAACATGGTCACTTTAACCTAAAACATTTCAGCGTCCATTTTGAAAGACCCTTTACTTCATTAGAAAATTGAAAATAGAATCTTTTATAAAGGCATTCAAGTCAATCGGTTGATAATTGAATTTTGTATGTTGTACCTACACTACACAGATTTCAAAGAACACATTTTGAGAAAAACGCGTTTAAAGTTTCCGAATCGTTCGGAGCCGACATGTGGCGCTCCGGTTGTAGTCGGATTTAAAGTCATAAATAAGTACTTCGAGTTTTGCATGCCAACCAAGTGAAACTTATTTTTACGACTATAAACTGTTGTTCTAGCAAAAATATTTCATTTCTCTCATATTTCTCGGAATGACCTCCTTTGCGACATTTAAAATAAAATATATTTCAATTTAATTGAAAACGGACGCCCACAACGGATTATGACCAAAATGACTTGAATATTTTTTGCTGTAGATTTCCCCACCATATATCTAATTAAAAAGTTTTCAGAATGACCTTTTTAATGACATAGTTTAATTTCATCACAATCGGGGGAGGACCCTTTCCGAATAATCATCTTATTTTATTTTTATATTATTCCTAATTGGTACCATTTACAATTACGCAATTTCTTTTCTTCTGACTTGGATGGCAAATTGGTAGGCAATTATCTCCTTTTCTAAGCAATTTTTTCAAATTATTGAATGAAACTTGAGAGCGCTGCCCCAATAACAATCACTATAATGATCCTAATTATTTTTTTTATAATATTGAGCTTACCCAAATCTTACAATTCTTTTGAATTGCCCACGACCCTCAATCACTGAGGCTGATTCTCCCTAATTCCCTTTTTATGTTTCTCTTCAGTCGACAAATTCCAAGGAATTTGTAAGTCCCCAGGGGCAAGCAAATCGTCAATATAATGGCGCAGTTGAAATCAATGTCCAAGTACTACAAAATTGGCTGATTTGACTGTTGAATATTTTTTGTTTGCTATTCTCATCGTTATCGATTCTGTGCCAGAGAAGAACAGCATTTTTCCCTAAAAGTAATTAAATGGAATTGAAGACACTAAGAGGTTTTGAAAGGGTTCAGTATTACGCTGGCGAAATATTTTTCTAATTTGAGACACTGCGGAAGCCCATTACAAGCACCGCCCGAAAGCTCCTGCAAATCCCTAACAAATGGTTCCTGATTTAGCTTCCTATTCGGGCTGCATCCAGTAGTCAATCAGTTTCCTATTGTGTCAGCACTTAAAGGAGAAATTGGAGGCGAACAATGTCAGTCAGCAGCGGTCGCCAGGATGGTGCCGCTGAAGCGTCTTACAATAGTATCATCTGGCGCAGTTTCCACGCTGATTGCTTTTATCATAGCCGCGCTGCTACACACATATATTTTCTCATAGAATTAATTACGGTCCAACATTACATACATCTCTGAGCGACGGTGCTCTCTATGTTCTACGTTTTTTTTATATATATTTTATTTTCTCGTCAGTTAAGCCATTCTGCGCTATTGGAAACTAAAAGATCCCTTTCATGTCAGGCAGGAATTTATCACGGACTTTGTCAATCCGATTACTTTCAGCGACAGTTCCACTGAACTTTTTGAATTTGTCCCCACCGAAAGACTCTTATCGATGCTTTACTGAGCATGTAATTTGAAATGTTGATGCTTTTTATTTTTAGCTCTAACAGTCTTCCTCACCTTATCTTTCAGTCGTGGGGTTAATGTGCGCATTTTGTAGCATTATGCTTTCGCAATATGCCATTCCCTCTGGTCGTTCCCAAGTGAAAAATTTATGTCCAATGAAAAGAGTTTAAATGGTCTTCAAAGGTTTTCTACTGGTTACGCAATAGAGTCACATCATCGTCGTTGGAAGCTGTATTATGTCTTCCCTTGTTGGAATATATGTAAATGAAATGTATTTAACAAGTGGAACTAAGCGATGTACACAACCAAAGAGAAACATGCACAATTGCTTACACATAATTTTTCGGGTAGATGAATAAAATTGATTTTTATTTAAATTTAGGAATACTCTATTCACATAGGGTCGAGTGGACCAGAGTGCACGATAAAAGTGTAAGAGTGAACGAGAATTCATGAGAGTAGGCGATAGAGTGGGTAAGAGTGTATCAAAGTAGTTGACCAGAGTCCTTGAGATTGGGTATAAGATTTAATTCTGGAGTGGGTTTATGGAAATTTCCGAGTGGACGAGAGAAAAACCACATATTGAAGTTTTTTTTTTTAAGGCACATTACTCACTCCACCGATCTAAGATAATTCCTCAAATCCAAAACATCCACATGACATTCTGACCTATTTTATAGTCATCTATAAATAAATAAATATTAAAAAACATATTAAATCTTTCAAAAAATTTGTGAATTTTTACATTAAACACAATTTAGTGAAAATCAAATATCAATATCATTTCCGCATATTTTAGATTTGAAATTGTCTTCGTCTTATTTTTGCTTTATTATCACAATCCTTATTTAACTTGCTTAGGTTAAACTTGGAATATAAAATTCGAAAAGTCCTAATTAAGCTAGAGTTTTGAGATTTTGCACACATGTGTAAGTCCGGTAACAATGAAATATAGTATATTTAATAGTGTTTCAAATCTAACAAGGAGGACGCCCCAAAATGGCGGATTACCTTTTTCTTCACAACCCTTTAATATCTGTATCACATGAAAGGGTACGACGAGTAGAATGCGATTAGCTATGTGACGTCATTCTAAACCAAATATGATGGACGTCCGAAGATAAGTGGAATATTTTTATTATTAGTACATTTGACTTGAACGCTTCTTTTTTAATTTTATTTTTTAGTTTATATTTTAGTATTGTTCCGAAATATTTTTTTTTTTACTTTCTCCTCTATATATATGTATATAGATTTTTGATGAAAATACTTTATGCGTATTTACACTCTTTTGTTTCTACATATCTAACAATAAGTACCCTGCTCAACAGCTTTGTTAAAGTTAAAGCCATTTTGATTTTACCAAATGCCTAATAGCCTATACCACTTAACGTATTATTAATTTATATTTTGTAAAAAGGCAAACTGCAAAAAAACACACACAAAGACTTTACATAAAAAAGAAGGTAATTTTCATTCGCGTATTCACTGTGGATCAAATATGTATGACTTTTAAATCAACAGTTTTTGTCCATTTCTTCATTTAATATATTTAATGACTTCAAAATTACAGATTTAACAGATTCAGATTAAACAGATTTATATTTAAAAAAAATTGAAATCATGTTGGTGTCAAATCACATGTGTTTTTATTTGAATTAAAAATTAATCTATTTAATTTTGTTCTCAGTGTACGGATACATAAAATATTTTCTAAGATGTTCAATTTTGGGAACAAAGTAATTACTTGGGACCAAGTTTGAGTTGTACAATTAGACTAAGTCCTATGGAATTGTGTTTCTAAATCCGACCTGATGTTTCATTGGGGTTCTGTTCATGAGTTAGTATATCCGTAATTTTCACAATCAACCCTGTTGCGGGTTGAAATATACAAATAAGGTATTGTGGTGAAATTGCATGGATGGTCGTTCAAATTAATTGAATATACAACTGTTTTTGCACCAGGAAACATCTTGGTCTAAACTCAACGTTATGTCGATGTTTGCTCCAATACAAGAATGCTGTGCAACATTCCGAACACATTCCACCCCAATGCGGCGCCAATGTATCAGACAAATTAATTTCCACTAAGGAAGACAACCAGAAAGTTGTAGTATGTAATAAAGTTATCCTTCGCCAGCATAAATCTGTTTACGGCTTGTTCTTAATATCAATCAGCGCTAAATTTTCCATCGAACGAGGAGCAGGTATCGTGTATAGCTTGCTCGACATACATATGACCAGAGGAGATTTCCCAGGCACATAACTGGCATATTAATGATACAGCAAATAATCGATGGCACAGCACAATTGTTGGTGAGGCAGGGTTGAGCTGAGTTATTAAGATTCCGACTCGCCCAGCCCTCCTCATGCATTAGGACCGAAGACCAATGTACCCATTGCTTAATTTGGAGCTCCTTGTTGTTAGATTCCGAGGAGTAGTAAACTCCTGTTCCCTTTGGCGCTTTGGGATAGGTGAGCGGTCTTACTTTGCTGCCACAGGCTCTGCAATGCGTTCCTTCCCTTGGATGTGATTTTCCCTGGTTTTCGTATTGATTTACAAAGTGATTGCCTGCTTGCTCCGAGGAGTTCTCATATTTCCTCTAATCAATCAAATCCTCCGATAAAGGAACGCCAGAACAAAGAACGTTCGTTTTTGTGCTGGGGCATGTATCACTAGAAAATATGTCGGCGAATGTATCACCGATGATGATTGAGTGGTGCTTTGAGAGATTTTTCATTCTCCAGTGGAAGTTCCCCGTTTGATTCCTGGGTTCCTGTGTTCCTGGGTAACCCCCCACAGGAGTAGGTAACGTGGAATGGTCGCTTTATGCTGGTAGCGCCTTTCATGTTTCGTCAACTGGAAATGATTACTAGAAAAATTTTCGTGCAGATTACGTAGAAAAATGGCCGCATGTAAAAATCGTTATCCCCAATGAGGAGCTCAGAGGATCTCTGGGAAAGCTTCCGAACCCGATGCCGAGTGAACGGCCTCCGCTGAAAGGGAAGAGTCCATTGTTCGACAAGTGCGGCGGGAGACAAGTGGCTCAAACAATTCCGGTATCTCCGATTCCCTTTGAAATTTTCAAGTTCAAATTAATTTTAACTGAATTGCAAACGAATGAGAACTGTTGAATGGATTTCAATTACAAGACGGCTTCACTGGCAACGAGTTGAAGCAGAGGGGTGAATTATGGTGATACGAATAAAACATAAACCCTTACCTTGATCTCTCAAAAATCGTCTTATATGTCCGACTTAGCAATTAAATCCTCGCAGCTTAGGTGGTGTTATAACTCCGCTCAGCAGAAGTTCCTAAAATGATAATAAAACACTGTTATAAATTCTGTTTTCAACAATTTCGGAGGTATGAAATCGTCGTGAACGAAATGGGGAATTTGCTTTATACACAAATCTTCTTGTAATTAAGATTTAGACGTCTTCCCTCAAAAGTCCTCACGCTTGTAAGAAACATTTTATTAAAGTGCCAGAAGCACAATTTTAATGCTTTCATTTTTACCTGCATTGTGCTCAAGTGGCTGGTGAAAAGTTTGTTTACTGAGTACTTAAAGGAAGGTAAAATTACCACAGCGTGTACCTGCTGTCGGCTTCTGTTTCCACGAGCTGTTTGCACTCTTAGAGCTCGGAAGAAGAACAACCACAAAACAATTCAGTATCTCAAAAGTTTATTGTTTAAAAAGTTTTCCGTAGATTACCGAAAATGCTGACGTACTCAAATGTCATTTTTCGAAAAGTAATCATACGAGTGTTTTATCACTAAGGTCGTCATATAGTCAGTAATTTAAAAATATGAAGAAATAAAAGTGGTACCTGTGTAGTATCAATATGCATTGCTTCCAAGATGCAAGATACAAGAAACAAACTGGCCCTTATCCATATTATACCGTTCTGTGAAAAATTTGAAAAACGTTTTTAAGTCAAAGAAATACATTTGTGGTGAAATAAAAGTATTCCTCGTATATCAGGAGAACATTTGCTAATCTAAATTTCAAATAAAGTAAAATATGGAGTATGGCCAGTGTAAGAGGGCCACATCATGTTGATAAAAACCATCAAATGAAAGTGCAATTATTACCCTAAAATAGTAAGAGAATTTTTTTTTCCTTATACCAAAATAAATAATAAAAATTTTAAAAAAAGCCGCAAAGCAATTTAATTAACACAAACATTCATTTGTGATCAAAATATAAATCTAACATAAGGACCAATCAATTCTAAAGTAGAAAATAATCAGTGAATACATCACTGCGTGTACGTCGTACGAATTCCATTTTTTATTTTTACTCTCTTAAAAAATAGAAGGCAAGCGTAGATACTCACATAAGAAATTATAACTTTATTTTTGAACAAGCGGTAAAACGATTAAGTTGTTTTCGTTTATTTCCAAAACTTATCATTTTAAGTTGCCAATAGTAATTTCCATTACAGGTGTTTCCAAAGTATTACCATAGACAAATAACATATAGATTTCCATTCTGGTCCTAAACCTCAATCTATTGAGCTTTCAATTTGGTAGCCTGATGTCGCCTGATCTTACTAACACATCCCTAACATGGCTCGACATATCATTTCGGGAGAGAGAGAAAATTGTTCGTTTAGCTCACGTCCGGCCAAAATCGGCTCCCGAGTGCTCCGAGTGCAAGCGAAAAATATTTCTTTATCTCCTCATTGCCTCCTGCAAGTGCAAGTGAGAAATGCATAGTCCTGTCCTGAATCAGTGATGGTGGACATGTACTCTACTCACTCCTCATTGCGTTAATGGAGCGACCCGAAATTCATTCAGGCCCGGCTCTCGTACTCGTAGCTCAGCACGCGGGCAACATGGATTCTGCGGTGGCGTGGCGGCGACATATCTCTTCCTCTTCTTTCGAGTCTCAGCCGTCCGATAGCCCCTGCAATTCGCTTACAGTATATTGGGTCGTCTGTTTCGAGTCGTCCTAAACCATGCCGATTTGCACACTTTCCCGTAGCCGTTATAGATTCCTAGTAAAACAACATTTTTTCTACGAATTTCGTGCCTTCTACTTCATCTTTCCGACCTTTTGACCAAAAAATAAGAGGCCCGTGAGAAATGTATTTATTGTATCAGGCTAATAATTCCTAGAACAATCTTTTTTTGCAAAAGTTCTCAATTGGGCTGGTGAGCGGGCTCAATATGAAAATTGAAAAAGAGGCAGTGTTCTGAATTGAGAAATATTCTAAATATTTATCTCACGCACACAAACTTAAAGGAAGTTGAACTAGATGAGCTTTCCGCTCAGATTTGTTTTCATAGGAACAAATTTTGCTATGAGATTGGATATCTATCTATTATTTGTCTATGGTATTACCTTCACAAATTGTTACTACAATGTTAAAAAATTAGAGGGGGAGGACATATTATTTATCATCATCAATTTGTCTTTGCTACATTTGGGTCCACATGTAAATCTTTGTTATAAACAATGACGCAAACTTCCAACTCTTTACCTTATTTCGGGTTTTTTGTTAGCTATTGTCAGTTGTGTAAACTGTAAAAGACAACAATTCCCTTGAAACACCTGTACTTACGTTAAGACTGCACAAAGCCATTAGAATATATTGTATTATACTAAAAGTCAACGTTTTCTAAGCAACGAAATCGCCGAAAAATAATTAAGCAAAACAAACCAGGATTTTTTTTCATGAATGACGAAACACGGATGGAAAATAAATACATCGAATTATTACAACAAGTTAACAAGACGATCATTGAAATTCGGATTTGCATTTAAGCAGTCCTGTTTTACATTATAGTTTCATTTTTAGTCATGTGTTTAATTTTGATTTAGACAATCATTTTTAATGTTCTCTGCAGCTTAAATATCTGCCCGCACGGTTGATATTTTTTGGATTATTATTAAGAGTGGTTCTTAAACCTGAGAGAACATTAATTTTCAAAAAGTAACACACAAAAGTTCATTTAAATCTTTTTTTGATAGAAAATATTCGAGAGGAATGTGGTGGATTTACAGGGCATTTCAAGATTGTTAAGCACGTAGCGCCATCATGTTGAAACCACATCTCACCAAACAATTTTATCCATACTTTCGAACAAATATTCTTTAATCATGGTTCAGTTATAATTTCCATTCACTTTAACTCAAGCTCCTGCCTCATTTTAAAAGAAATAAGGACAGATTTTCTCATCAGCATGTAAACCGCACCAAACAGTACACAAGTACAATTTTGTTTATTGGCAATGCAATGAGTTTCGTCACTGATCACAACCTTGCTATAAAATAATAATCTAATCACTTTAGATTTATAAATCTCCCATCTTCAACACACTTTTATTGAACTGATTTCTTCAAACACTTCTTTATATGATGGTATTGTATCAAAAGGTCATTGCAAAATTGTGTATACGTCAAAATAGTTATACAAGATCAAGGGTCAAGGGGTAAATTGCATAAATGGGAAAAAGCTGTATGGGACTGTTGCATAATTACACCATGTTGATGTGTTTTTTTTATTTATTAAAATATGAAAAAAAAATTTGATGGTAAGGAAAGCTAAATTGAGTGAGTGCGGCTTCCATTATTATTTATAAGCTCAAAAATTCGACGTGGCATACTATTCACAATTCAACATCAATCTGCACTATTCATTCACGCACTAGGAAACGCAAGCTACAGGACGCCTTTATGACAAAAGGCTCCCTAAACCATAGCAACATCGTACCAAAAATTTCGCTTTGAGAATTATTTAGGTTCTTTGCGCAGGTCGCTAAAATAACGGTTGTCGCCATCTGAACTATCAAAGTTATACTTTTTCTCGTGTGAGAAACTGACCTGTTTGCGCAAAGATCAAGATTTTTATCGATTATCCCGTAAATTATTAGTTTTACGGGAATTTTCAATATTACAAAATTTGTTACTCATCAAAATCTACATATAAATACTCTTATAGAATATTTACATAGCACTAATATTTCCTGAGATATCAGGAGAAAAGTTGCAGCAAGGCGCATACTCCACTCAACGCATACGTATATGCATATGTAGGGTGTTTCGTATAACGTATCCAGACATGAAAAGGGTGATAGATCTCTCCTAAGCAAATAAAAAATTGTAGGTGGGGAGGAGAGAACACTATTATTTTAGTTTTATCGACTCAACGCAGCGACACCAAACTCACTAAAAATTACCTCTACTCAATGTGCTTTCCAAAATTGCCAGAAATGTTGATTTACCTTAACAACTGCAGGTACAGTCCCTTGCGAAAGTAAAAAAATGCTCTGAAATGTCCTAAAATTCATACATTTTCTCCGAAATTTATGTAATTAATACACGTATAAAACCTTTTGCAGTTATTTGTGGAAATACAAAAGAGTCCGCCTGGTATAGCAACTATGATTATCCTATTTTAAAATTTTGGGACTGGAACGAGTTTCAGACTTTCAACTAAAAATGTTTACTTCGAAATATGCCTGAGGCAAACATTTTTAGGTAAAAGTCCGTAGTCAGACCAACATGTTAGATATTTTGGTTTTGGTAATGTCGTTTGCACTGCAATCGTAGCTTCCAGCAATTTTGATTATCACGTGTAATATTGCAGTGCAAATGACGATTCCAAAAGTTCCCATATACAGCAAAATAATGCAAATGTGAATGTTGAAAAAATACTTCACGGAATTTCAGCTGACAATACCCGATGGCACAAATTCTAATTACCTAACTATATTAATAGGTACAAAGTGGAAAGCATTAACATATTTAATTTCAATTGCGCGATGATAATTTTGAGCATTATGCGGAATAAATGTTAAATTGTATCATAATTGTTTTTGAGTTGATTAGTCAATGATGCATAAGAATATATTTCCAAACCAACAGATGCATGCAGTCGTGATAATGCAAAAATTATCTCTGCTGCTAGATATACAGTACAATTTTAATTAGAGTGCAACACTAGCAGCATTCATATTATTTTACAGCTCTCTATATCTGCCACTAAGCTAAATCGAATCGAACTCGTTTAATTCACTGAATGGCGAACTGGCTGGCTGGGTAAACTCATGCGGAAATATTTCATTCAGTCAAACACTAAGCTTTCGTAACGACTTCAAAGATGGACAGTAATGAAAATGTGCACGATACAGGCGAATGAATTGAAAGCAGCATTAAACTTCAGCACCTGGAGCGCTTGAAAAACTTTCCAATAACATTCCCAATTAGTGTTCAAAGAAAGCGGTAACGGCACAAAAGGAGCACAAAGGCAGTAGAACACCTTGTGGCTGAAGTCACGCTTCCGTCTCCCCTTTGTGCGGGGTGAATTTAAAATATTTTCACGAGCGGAAGCTTCTTTCCTCATTTCGTATGCTTTCCCTTGTTAAATTTTTAAAAGTTATTATCTGGTGTTGGGAGGACAAAGGGGTTGAATTCACTCCATGATGGTGGCAGAAAAATAAAAATGTCACGAAATTTAAAACACGCTCAAAGCCTTTCATCTCATCGTGATAAACAGATCCTTTCTTATCATTCTGCAGGAACAAAAGGCAAACGACCATTTACCTGGATATTCTTAATTCTTTGCTGCCTCTTTATTCGCGCTCCATCGCCTCTCCGGGTTTTCCCTTGTTGAGGATTTTTTTCACGTCGCAAACAGGAACCCTAGCCGCTCCCATTGCGTCTGTTGATTTTTAATTTTTGTTGCCTGAAGTTTACCTTTGTTTTGTTCTTTTATTGTTTTCCTTTCATTATAAATTACGCCGGGAAACGAAAATATTAACAAGCAAGAAATTGCAGAGCATCGTCTGAAAATGCTTAGTAAGAATTCCGTCTGGCTTTCTGCACTCCCAGATCAGTTGCATTCGGATATTTACTGCAAAGGTACCCTATGAGATAGTTTATAGGGTGTACACGTTGAGATAAACTTTCTTATCGGGGAACCAAAAATCGCTCCTGTACGTTTTATGTCCGCAATTGCTTTTATTTTGGCTTCTTGATGCTTTTATTGCCACAGGTGAATTAATGGCGAACACGTTTCGCCATTTCTTTCGTTGCGCTGATGCGAAACCCCTTCAGCTTGCGAATTGTTGTAGTGCAATTTTATGTTGCGGAATGAGGACGTAGCGCCCGCCATGTTTACGAATTGACCTAATTTAGACATTGTTTGGATTGTCAATCATTTTGATGAATATCCTTGAAATTAGGCTCCTCTCTACTGCATGCCATAAATTAATATTATGCAAACAATCAGGGACGGAGCTGGCATATCCAGACAGAAATGCATGTCAGAAAATTTTAATTAATTATTCCACAATTCATTCGATAACTACTGTGAATTTACATTTGATTGCTGGAATAGCAATTGAAAAGAAAAGCGGATTATTTTTACAGTTGGTGCAGCATCTGGTTCTTTAAGAAAACAAAATTAGCTAATATAATATAATTTCTTTTATGTATGTAATAGGTACTAGTCTTACAATAAGAGCCAATGGATGTATTGGGTTGGTAGATAATTTTATGATTATATCACCTGATGCACGTTGATTGAGAAAAAAGGACAATAAATGCTTTTAAGTTACACATAGAAATATATGTATGTAATTAGCTGCGATTTTTTCATATCCTGCTCTAGATGAGGAATTTTGATTCTTTTTACACAGTTACCTGTAGCAAATATTTCATGCAATTTATTTTCTGTAGGTATACTTTTGAATATCTTTCGTGGGCGCGTTTGTCTGAGAAATCTTTGAACTAAAACTCGTTAATTCCTCCACACTTGACTGATGCCCACGTTTGATATAACAAAGGGTACCCTTGAATCGGCTGCAGTATGCAAAACACCACTAAAGTTTTTGCAACGTATTAATGTAGCGTCAGCAGTGTCGAGTGCCCGCTTAACTTTTTCCATTAAAAAAATGTTCTCGTTATGGTATCGAAAATGAAAAATGACTGTGAACTCTCTAGATAGTTTACTTGACGGCCAAGTTCCTTCCCCAAAACTTACTATCTTATAGCACAAAAGCTCTTCCAGTCGCTGAGAGTTTTTAGATATGAGTGATTAAGAGAAAAACTTTACGAATTCCAAAAACGTAGGAAGCATTAACGGTGAGTGGCGGGCGGCAGGGGTACCCTGACGGATTTACAGCAGGGGGTACACAAAAATCTACTAAAGGAGAAATGGAAAAAAGTCGTAAGGAAGATTTTAGTGCCTTAATAAAGGACAACAAAGGCTTCATTGAAAGCCCGGGGCAGTTTTCATTATTTTATTTGGTCATAAACGGACCATTCCGGCAAACTACCGGGTGGGGAGTAAATTTCTCCAACTGTGGCCAGGAAAACAATAAGAAGCGGCAACATGTGTAAGTTTTACTGTCTTCTCACCTATTCATGTTTGCTCGAGGGGAATATGACCGACAAACTTGTGAGGCTGTAACAGCTGAAACACTTCAAAGAATTGCCACCACTTTTTGTAAATATTGACGAAATGTGTGAGCTTTTACGACCATCTAGGACTGAGGGGCGAATAGTGTAGAATAAGTCCTCGGACCAATATACCCTCGGAGTGGTGCGGCCAGTGCCAGCTGGTGTATTCTCCCAGCTCGGTTCGAATTGTCTGAAAAGCACTATGTGAATAGCAGAAAATTACCAAAGTGTGCCCGGCGTGTACTAGGTCGAAACTAGTCATAATGGAATTACCGCCGTAAAATCAAAGCCCTTTTTGGTAGAGTTCCTGGCAATCTTATTCGACGTGCTGCTGACAACAATTTCCGTTTTATTGAATTAATGGAGGATTTCCCGCAGGGCATTAATTAACAGCCAGTCAGTTTAAATAAAATACAACAAAATTATTTCGTTAATTGGCGTGTCACACTTCGTGCTAATTGGTGTGTTTCTCGTTTCGCCAGCTTTGAAATGGATATCCGCTTGTTTGCATCACGTTAAATTTTAATGACTTTTGAAATATTTTATGGTTGCTCCCATGCATTGCAGGCACACCCGAAGCTCGGATCGCAGCTGGAAGCGAGCCCTGAAGTTTTAATGCGCCCTACATCTACAAAATCTAACCTAGTTCCAAAGGCCTTCATTACTCTTCCTTCACGTTTTAATGAGTTTTTATCGGAGCTCTCAAGTTCCGACTTGTACTCCCGTGGATTTTTCCTTTCTTATGGTTATGGCGGTGGAATTAGCTCTGTACACGGACCAAACAATAAGTTCTCTGGTAACTCAACTGGGCAAACATCAATTGCATTAGGATGGATACATAGCTCGAGAAGTTTTCTATAGCGAACTAAATTTCAATAAATTTAAAATAAAAGTACGAGAAAAACATACCCTGTGCGTGCACACAATTCTCAGAACATTGTGTTCTACACAGTTGCCCCGCAATTTGTGGCTACGCTCAGCGGTGGCCTTTGATCCTATTCGGTAGAAGTTACTGGAAAGGCCATACCAGAGGTCATTTATCCATTTGGACCTTCAATAGCACTGAATTGCTCATCCTGAGTTTTGGGTGAACGTGCGGTGGACTATTTTAGAGGTAATTTATTTGATATGATGTGGAGCTACCCTAGTAGGTACATTTCATTCCTCTGGAAACCGCCGCCCCGTGATGTTTGGCCACAAAATTTTTTAATCTCAGCAAACAATTCGTTCTGCTTTTTTCTTAATATAGTACATAGTCCAGGCGAGATCTGTTTTGGGTTAGATGTTTAATATAGGACCTATTATTATTTTTTAAATCCTCAGGAAGGGCTTAAGGAATGATGATTTTTACATGCACCAGTTGAAAGAGTTGTTACAAAGTAATGAAAAATCAAAATGTGCAAAAATCCCAATAAAAAAAAATGTTTTGTCCTTTATTTTCCTGGTAACTCGAGAACTATTTATTTTAGAGAAAAGTTAAACATGGAATAAAAGTCCCACAATGGAATTATCCAAAAAATAGGATAACTTAGAAATACCAGTAGGAGTTAAGGAATAAGGCTTTTCTGGAATTACTTTCGACTATTTAGATTTGTAATTTGTAAATAATTTATTGTTGAAAATTTTATATGTATGTTATGCAAAAATCGGACGACAATTATATTTCCTTATAAGGTACTTTCCGGCAAACATTTTGAAAGAGTTCCATATGTTGTTTAAATTATTAAAATGTGAATTTTTTCTCCAAGAGTGCGTTAAAAAATTGGCGTCAAAAACTATAGATTAGTTCAGTCGTGACAACACTTACAGAAATGACAACAAAAAATTACTACACGAAAAACTGTTAAATCGATTTGGAAGAAATTTTGTATGTTGCTTACTAATAATAAGAGGTACATTATACCCCAGTTTCACGATCGTACGTGCAATCTAAATAGTCTAAACAAATTCAATTAATCCAATTTTGCAACAACAACGATGCATCCTGCAATTTCTAGCTTATGCTCTTGGAAAATCTCATTGTGAGACTTTTATTCCATTTTGAGCTTTTTTCTAAAATGAATAGTTCTTAAGTTACCAGGGAACAACAATACAAAAAAAAATTATTTTTCAACCGCGCATATCAAAATCATCATTATTTAAGCTCTTCCGGAGACTTCAGAAAAAAACTAGAGGTCCTATATGAAACATCCACCATAGTCCTTTTTAAAACAGATCCCGTCTGGACTACAACCCTACGGTTAACTCCATGACAAATTTTATATTATTTAATTAAAATTTCCGAATATTTCGTATATAAATATATTCATGTGATTTCGTTGCTTTACAAATTCTCTGAAAAGTTGTGAGTAATGTATGGATATTTGTACCTTATTCGGAGCCCAAAGCCCTGCAGGGGATTTTCCAGAACATTATTTTCCCGATCAAAAGTGAATTGTTCTGAGAATTTCATGAATCTCACGTAAGCCGGAATGTAATTTTTTTGGGCACTTCCGACCACTTATGCACACAAAAAAAAGCCAGTTCACATTTTTGAATCGGAAAGGTTTTGTCCCTGCTCATTTTAAGAAGATTACATGTGTCCTTAGCTTTGTTGTCGTTGACCTTTTTTCTGTACATGTTGTTGTTTCAGTGAAATTGAACATTTTCGTTATGAGGGAACGTAATAGGGATTATTTGTAATGTTTTTTAAGTACTTACATAGTGCTCACTTCAAACTTTAAATATTTATTTATTCGCCACACTCCCTTATTCCAACCAGCGAATATATGAAAGTATGTGCTGCCATAATTACCAAATAGAATAAATTCAGAGCAAAGCCTATTTTGTTTAAACTTAACACTAGTAAGCTACGAACTTAAAATAAGCTCAGCTGAGACTGTGAAATCGCCCCTTAGTCACTTGTGAAATAAACGCTTCGATGAGTGGGAGGGATTCTGCCATCACAAAAGCCGATTTTTAGTCGGAATGGTATTTTTTTATCCAAAAATGTTATTCCAGTTGGATACCTACTATTTTCTAGAACATGCAGATATTTTATAAGTGATATGACTACGTACGAGGTATTAAATTTTGGGGCTAGTTGACACTTCGAAATTGGGATATGTAAGGATATGTGTAAATTATGTGAACATGTTGTGTGGTCTTGTCTACTTTCTAATATTGTCAGAGATCGCCAACGCACATACTATTGATAAAGTAAATATAAGACACCGCTAAAAGTAAAACTTCATATTGTAGGTTATTGGGAAATTCGAAATCCGTAAATTTTCTACAAGGAATTATAATTATTTAACATTTATTAAGTTTTATCACAATTTCCATCTTTTCTATTAATTTGATTCCAAACATGACATGAATACTGAATATGGCAATAAGAACTTCACAAACTACTAGAAAAGAGTAGAAAAAGCAGAAGAATGATTTCTTCGTGTGACTTTGAAGGTGAATAGCAAAGAAATGGAAAGATCTCTTTAATAACCCATCGAAAAGCTAGAAGGTGATTAACTCATTCGAGACAAAGAGTTTTTTTGAAAACAATCCCTAGGTGCGATAAGATTTCTTAGTCACATCAACTAAGAGCACCCATCTGGCTCTAAGTTTCCTCATTCCCAAGTATTCACGCAATATATTCTCTACTCGTTCACGTGAGATTTCCACAGCCTCAGCAATCTGGCGCACCTGCACTCATCGATCGTCAATTACCATAGCATGGATTTTATCGACCATGTCTGGTATGGCGAACTCTGGAGAAGCTCAGGGCGCTTATCTCCAAAAATGCTCGGTTGTAACCGCGCTTAAATTCAATTTTCCTATATTTTATTAATGAGAAGGTGCAAAATCCCCACACACATCGTTCAATTCGGTGTTGTTCTCATCGTTTCTTTTCTTTTTCAAAATTATTATCAAATGTAATTACTGCACGAAATTCGATTTCATTAATTTATGTAAAATTACAAAAGAGGTTCGCTTTCAATTCCTGCCACACCTACCTACACTGAATGACGCCGTTGGCTGAAAATTTAACAACAACCATATTCACGAAGGACAACGTTGATTCAATAGTTCAACTGGTAAATATATAAACTAATGCAACAATTTATATAATGTACGCGTTACTTTGCCTGTGTAATTCAAAAATGATATTCGTTGCGGATGTACTGTTTCAATGTGTTTAATAGTAATTTGTTTTAATTATAACAGGAATCCTGGTTTAAATCATTATTAATCTTAAACCTTTACTTACTTTAAATATTGTTTATTTCTATTTAATTCTATTACGGCAGTATCTCTCCAAGCTGGTACCTGTACCTTTCTATCACCTTGTGAAAACTTTGTCCTCAAACCCTCGACTGATTTGGATTAAATTTAATCGCCTATAAAGGTTTCTTCTATTCAGGCCACGGCCCATTTTGGCTGTACAGTCTTCATATAATGGGAAAATATCGCATCAACGATAAATCCATAAAGTTTTAACATTATCGCTTTTAGGCGAAGACAAATACTTACCTTCATAAGGTAACGTTCTCACAATTTCCCAGCGGAGTACTGTGCAAATGGTTGACGCCAGCCATGGGGCAACGTTCATATTCGGAAAAAGCTATGCAAGCTCAAGTAGAGTTTATTCCCCTTGCCCTATTCAATTATACGCCCTCCGGGTATTTGTTTTTCTTTTCAATGGGAAAACTTCCAGTGAGCAACAAAGTACATTCCAAGCGACAAGCAAGGTAACGAATAAAACAAGGGCCGACTAGGAGTACCCAGAAACATTTACATTACGGTACGGGCTTTAATGGGTTCCAGAAGACCAGTCTGAGATACATTTTGGGTAGACATCAGGTTAAATATTTAAAGGCTACGGAACCGTGGAAGACGTCCTCATCCTCTATATAATAACGCAAACCTGAGAACCATTTTGTGCTCCACTTGCGCCGTCCGTACATTAGTCCTAAGAGTCTGTCTGAATTTTTTTCCCTTTTTGCGACATTTTCTCTTCTACCACCCTAGAGGGTCAATGCAGCTCCCATCCTATTTGCAGAAGACTTACAGCCAAAATAGCTTTGCGCTGTAAATTCCAAATCAAGCAATCAGTGCTACTCTTTAGCAGTTCATATCTAAGGTAATCAAATTAATGATATAAAAGAAGCCGCCCCGGTGACGCAGCGATTTAGAAAGTTCCAGGGCTCTTTATTTGACGGTTTTTCCAGGAAGCATAGAATGGGCATCCTTCTTAGAAATGCTTGAAAAAGGTTTGCAGCGGTGTACAGCCATTCAAGCACAGGAAGGCTGCGGATGTTTTTAAATGAAAAATTTCCTGCAAAAATGACTCTATGCAAATGGATGCCAGGAGGAGGAGATTTCTGAAAGACTTCTCCACTTACAGAATGAAAGGTCATGAGATATAAACATTTCCCATCTCTCCCAAAGCACTAGAACAACAGCAGAAGGAATACATTTGCTTATCGAATATCAGTACTACTTCGCCCTTCTGCTGCCGGCAGCATTAAAAGCTCAAAGCGCGCAATAATATTTAAGCCGTTTGAGATGTTTTCAATTCAGATTAGAAGGTCGGGGGAAGCCGTAAATGTATTTCAGTGAAAGAAGCTGATTAAAATCTTTCCAGTGTCTGATTGCATAAAAAAAGGTCAGAGGATTCCTTCCTTGACGTCCGATAGAGCCATTAGATAAACCCTGAAAAGGAACTGAGGAATATTCGCCGGATTTGAACAACCAGCTAACTCCTCATATGCGACTGGACAAGTACAGATATTTTTTTTTTTGAGAGATGGATGGGTTTAGATAGCACCGACCACCTTGCTAGGTCAGAAGGACAAAGGGGATATAAAGCGCATGATTTCCAGGTCGTCCTTTTTGCGGGCTTCTATATTCATGGACTAAGCCAGGTCGATGCTCACTTCTAATTTCCGGAAGGGGTTCCGGTTGAATACTTTATATCTTCGAGAAGAGAATGAGTTTAACTTTCATGGAGAAATTCCTCACCGTTGATTTATGTTCCTGGATAACAAAGTACGGGGCGAGAATCGCCATCGTAATTTAAAGAAATCTCCGGAGGTCCTTGAATTCCTCTACAAACCTCTGTGCTTTACGTTAGCAAGCTCAGAAAAAAAATTAAATGAATTAATTTAGAAAGCAGCGATGTTCCCTCGCGATTGCGTAATAAATATCCTGGACAGGTGTCTAACACTTATTCAAATAAAATAAATGAGTTTCGTTTTTTTTTAAAGAGGAACGATATGGTGGAACAAAAAAGTTACTTTTAGAATTTATCTACACTAAAATATACGCGAAAATGTTTTATTATATATGTATGCCTACGTATTATAAAATATGTGCAAGTATGTACGCTATCTCAAAATTCGGCAACCACTAAACCGATTTACATAATTATCTTATTACTATACACAACAATACAAAAATGTATCTTTGTTAATTATTCAGCAGAGCATTTTTAATGACATTTCTACTTAGGTTGAAATCAATCATCTCAAAATTATCATTGTAGATTCTAGAGGTTCATAATCCATATCTTGTTAATTGCGATAAATGAATCTGTAAGCCCTTGTCAAGCGATGACGACTATTAAAACTAATACAGATCAAAAGGGAGGGTAATTTTATATTGTCAGATACTAGATCGTGGAAGAAAATAGCCCGAAAAATCTCCCTGCACTTATGTAGAGTGGGCATTCTCAAGAGTTTTAATTTATGTAAGTAAGATGATGACCGAAGTCTTTTCTGCCAAAGAAGGTAATTAAGATAAGGCAAGACGTAGAAAACGATTGTAAATTATTAGAGAAATATGAGCAGACTGATGGGGGAACCAAATAGATGACGCATACTCTAGGACAGGACTCTAGTATTCAAACTCATATGACTCCATTCTGAAAAAAACTAGTTAGAACACACAGTTTAGAACAAAACTCTCTTTACCTGCTGCTTGCACCCAATTTCGAGTTAAGAGAAAAAAGCCCAACGGCTTAATATTGTTTTCTGCCTACTTGGCCTTGGACCTATAAAGTGAAGAGCAGTCGACCAAGGTGGCTCCCTTGCGGTACACGTGATGTGATTTACACTACGTTGGGGAAGTGTGAGGAAAATCTATTCTTAAATGAACGATGGGAAAGGTACATAAGACCTTATCTACTGAACCAGGCCGAATTTTTCAAACAACTTAAAAATAAGCACTTTATGCGAAAGTTTCAAAGAGACAAATCCAACAAAAAAGTAAGAGGCTTAACAAGAGACAAGAAACTAATTGCAACATTTCGGATCTATATGTTAGTTAGGTCACGCTTTTTTCAGAATAGGGCTGAAAAGTAAATTATTGTAATTCTAAAACTTTTATTTTTCAAATTTTTGGAAGAAATACTTCAAGGACATTGCTGTTCTGAAAAAGAGCGTAATTTCAACAACTTCACAAATTTCTCAAATGGTAACTTATTATAAACAAACTACAAACATCTGCCGTGGAAAAAATATGAACGATAAAACGCAAAAGAAAATATTATATTACTTTGACACTAAGTTAGACTAAATCAGAAACGGGGAAAAGGTGAACTCCTTGAATTAAAGTTGGTGCAAGAAATAAATTTCTCCAGTCACATTATGTATTAATCTGAATAACCAGAAAAACTGCTGGTGATTTCTGTACATAATTTGATCTTCTTTAAATGAGTTTTTCTAATATTTCGTACCACAATTCATTTCTCTCGTATAATCCTGGAAAGGAATCCCATCTACATAATTTAATGTATCTCCTGGAATTTTAAATAAAAAGTTTCCTATTCATAAAAATTTTAATTAACGCTCCTGTGCAATGGAACTTCATAAGGTTCATGCTTTCAAAACTAATAAATCTCTTTGAAAGTACTATGGTTTACTTTAGATTTTTTTAGGAATCTGTATTATGTATCTGCAAATAAGTCAAAGTAATGCTATGCGAATTATCAGAAATGCAATTAATGTAAACGAGATATCTGCTGAGTAGCACAAAGATTGAACATATCTAAACATCTCAAGCCTTGCATTCTAGTTGAACATTTGCCTCAAACAAGAACGTGACCAAAAACGAATTCCTATTATCTCGTGATGTTCATGGCGATGACTCTGCACGATTCATGTTATGCAAATATCTTCGAAAATCGAACATGATATTAAGAACATTTACAGGAATTTGTGTTTTGTAGTAGTAGTGTCATAGAAGTAGATGCGATAAGGAAATTACATAACCGGAGATAAGGAAATTAAACTACGGTAAGTTAATTAAAAACACCTACTTTAATTTCCGGTAGACTAAATCAAAGTGGCTAGTACCACTGCTGAACTATCATTAATCTAGGTTGAATCTCAAGTCAATTACTGCACATAAATTTCGACCCCGTGCCAGGAGAGTGCGATAGGACAGCGGATGGTAATTCCCAGTATAAGCCCCTTCAGATTTGTGTGACACAACGTAATCTTAAAGTAATTTATTTCAGGATTTAAAAATGTTCGCTCCATAGCACAAAGCATTGTGCTGGACGTTATGGAAAGTGAAGAATTGTTCAGTCATTATACGTAGCATTTGTGAACAAAGCGGACATTTTATAAATATTCAGAAGAAAGAAAATAAAATTGAAGAGGATCTTTCACAAGGGAAAATTTCATATCTAGCCCTTGTTCAAAATCAAGCAGAAATTTTATAATTTGAAGTTGATTTTCTTTGAATTGTTGCTGTCATGAAATATGTTACACTTTCGATATTCCGCTTTATTAAAAGTCATAGCCTCCTCCATGAGTACGCTAATTGCACAAACCACGTATGTATGTCGAACTGCTATTAGCACGTCCATAATTTCCCATTAAACGGTAATACGAATTTACCATAAATCGCAATAGGTACTTTAAGGGGTCACATATTTGCACATGGTATGCAAACTTTTCCATAACTTAGGCATTGCCACGGAACAATGAGCATTAAGCTTTAAAAACCAAAGGCAACGTTATCCAGCAGTAAAATAGCTTTTCCGATGACTCGGGTTTCCCCAAAGTAGTTCACCCAGTTTACCCAGCAGGGAAACATTTATACGAATTAAAGTTGACGTCGCACACTGATAAAAAAATATAATGACACAATTGAAACTGTAATCAATTCCAAATAATTGACTGCAGTGAAACGCTGTGCCATTCATGCTGTGCTGGGTATAGGATCAATAAATCAACGCCAGAGACACCGCAAAGTGTAACCCTTTGAACCGATTCAACCGCAAGAGGTGGAGTGCTGTCTCTGTAAGGTGTAAACAATACATACATATATGCACTGGATTTTAGTGGGAAATTGGGCGGAAAAATAAGCATCAATATATCTTCCTTAGTAGACAACAGTTCCTGAGTGCGCCAGAGATAAGTTGGCTCTTATACATATAAAATTTTAAAGAAGAATAAAATTGCAGTCGGTTTTATGGAAAGGCGTACTGTTTTCTTCGTCTAGCAGCACTCACGGCGTAAGAGGGCTATTTCTTGGAATGTGAGGCAAATAAAGACTTTTAACATAAACTTTGTTAAGCTTTTCATCCCACGGTAGATGCTGTTAACCGCAATACGTGGGAATTCATGTTAATGTGAGCCAACAAATGGCACTTGAGGCATCTCTTGATATGCTTTATGTTTCATCTTATGCGGCTGCTGTGGGGTTCACACATTCTGCTGCGCCTTACCAAAAACGAGGAATGCTAACATAAAATCATCATAACTCGAAATTCCGCGGTGTATGCTTAAATTCTAATGGGAAATACGCGCTTTAGCGTAATTGTTTCGAATTTAAAATATTCTCTAATTTTATGGACACGATTTATTTTGAGTATGTTTCTGAAGAGGACATTTGTAAAATGTTTGAGGATATAAATGCTTCAGGGCCTATGGCTGGTTTTATTTCTTATAAAAAATTATAGTTCGTCCCGAATCAGAAATGTCATTATTGTGCTTGTGTGTATTTGTAAATCAAATATAGAAAAAATCTCGTGATTGGATTTCATGTGTTCCGTTAAAATATTTATGAATCACACTGACAAAGTTACGAAATTGCATGCATACATTTGTGGCTGTGAATGTTGGATAAAATTACATTTCACAATCATAAGGAGATTACCTCCCTTTGTGGCCTTTTTTAAAATATTCGAATGTTGCTGTACTGTATTCTGTGAATTATTTAGCAAGTCATTGTTTGTATTATTTTTTTCTCTCTACGAAATAATTAAGTGAAAATATTGTGACTGGTGTCAAAATTGATATTATACATATTTTACCTATGAGTTCTTTGAGCTGAAAAAAATAAAATAAAAAATGTCTTTTGCTGTATTTGTTAGTAAAAGCAATGAGAGTAAGAGGTCAAGCAAAAAGAATAAAAAAAACAATTATCACTATTATGTGCATTCTACTCATTTCACTGAAGCCGGTTTCAAACAATGTTCGTATTTGTCAATTATTTGGCAATGCGTTTCGTTTGACAAGGAGTATGGGAAGCCCAAAGACAAATATTTTATATTCGCTCACTCAAGCCCAAGCTTGTAATCCCTTTTTTACGACTTGTGTAATTGCGTTTTTGCTCGAAAATTTGCTGAACCTTTCTGTTTGCGGAGGTACAAATTTGGGAGACAAATTTCAGAACATTCCTATTCGTTATACATATACCAACTCGTACGTATTATGTTTAAATCAGGCACACTGTACCACTTTTGAGTTTGAAATGCAGTACGAGTATCCTGTTAATTTCACATGGATAAACTCCCATAGAATACGAAAATTAAGCGTTCTATAGATATGGAATTAGATTTAGCTTATAGTCCGACAATCGGCCATTGAATAATTATGTTAATTAAAAAATGAAAACTACAATCGTACTACAAATAAATATGAAAATTCAAAGCATGAAAAATTTACTTATGTAACAACTTCAACTTCATAAAGCATCATAAAAGGCTTCCACCCTTAGAAGTAATTCTTGACAAAATATTTACGCATAAAGATTTCCTAGAGCAGAAACTCAAAAACTCTGCTTTGTACACATCAGGATAAAAACATTGCAGGGATTCATTATTTTCAGCAACTCCTAATTCTCTTACGTTGTCTCAAAGCTGTCCCAATAGCAAGTCGGGGTCCAATTAACTCAAAGAGTAAACTTGCTTTGCTTTACTAATTTCAAGAGAAATTTTATTTCTACCGGAAGTTAAACATTTACACAAGTTTTATGTTACATTCATCTTTTCACTCACCAATAAGCTTACTAATTCCATTACTGAGCCACAGGAAACTGCTCTATGCTATTCAGCGAAGTAGAAGAAAAAAGCGATAAGAAGTACTTTACGTGTTCGTTCGCTGCAGCAAAATACATCCTATTGAGCAGATCAAAGCTTCAAACTACATACTATTAGAACTATAGAATTCACAGATAAATTGCTTCTAGCATTGCTTTAATGTTCTCATAAATAAATAAAACATATTAAAACTATTAGCAGTTTTATTATGAAAACATATAAAAAACATATTCGTAGCGTTGTTTTGATGCCTCAACCAACCCGAACTGTATTGTTTTTTTTCCGCATATCCATTGTGCCCTTGTAACAATCCTCAAATTTTTAAAAGAGCTGACACATGAAATGACTATTTCGAACGCCTTGATGATGCTGATCTAAAAAAATGTTATAGTGTTTGCTACATTACCTGTAGTAATCCCCATTCTGAAATATTTTTTTCCAAAACTCTTCTGTCTATGCCAATCATAAATATACAAGTCTATTATCGGGTCGAAAGTTCATCTTCCCAACTTAAAGTTTTTGGACATGTTGTTAGGCACAATGACAGGAAAATGATAAACGTATATATGTAAAAAAGATGAAACGAAAATATGTATATAAAAAATATATTGCAAATCTTTATATATATATTATAATTCTACTGTACGTGTGTTGTCACTGAACTCCTCCTAAACGGCTGGACCGATTTGAATGAATTTTTTTGTATGCGTTTGGGTGGCGCCCCGGATGGTTTAGATTCACAAAACAGCCCGGCAGATGGCGCTGCAGTCGGTATGAATGTAATGAATTTCATATATTGCCGTGGCGTGTGCCATGTTATGGGTATCGTTGGAAAGGGGAGGTAGTTTAGAATGTGTTGGTGAAAGAAAGGTTGGTGAAAAGTGTGAAATGTGGGAATTATTGATGAAAACGTGTTTTTGTTGTGGGGGTGGGGTGGGGGTGACACCCCCCAGAAGTGTATCTCAGGGATAGGAAGAAGAGGCACTATAGGAAATTGGGCCGGGTTGGTGAAAGTTGGTGAAAACTTGGTTTTTTCGGTGGGTGCTGTGGAAGAAAAGTGTATGCATGAATTGCAATAATTTTTTCACCAATCGATTGCTAAGGAAGCAGAGTAATCTTCTATATATATATAGATGAATCCCTATTTCCCTTGGTCACGCCATCACGCGTGAACGGCTGGACCGATTTCGCTAATTCTTTTTTTGTTGTGTTTGTTATTGTCAGGAGAAGGTTCTTATGAAAGAAAAAATTAAGAATATTGCACGGAAAATTACAAAATTTTGGTTTTGGTTTGGGTTTTTGGGAGATATAGAAGAGGGGGTGCAGGACAACGTCTGTCGGGTCCGCTAGTACATATATAAAATAAAACAGACGAACAATTTTAAAAAATTCATAATTATCTAAACAACATTCTAAATTAATGAAACTATAGAATGAATTCCACAACCGCAAAAAAATATGTCGAAATAATTCTTAACAGTATATACCTCAGAAGATAAGGGGTCACATTTTTCATTCTAAATTTTCCAGTAGTATCTACATTTTTTCCATCGGAAATTTTCAAGTGTTTACAAGTTTTCCATGGACAAATTTTCCAATTAGGTCTTTTTTCCATAAATGAATATTTGCTTTTCACAAAATGTCTACTGACTGAGTATTTGCCTTTACAAAATGTATAAGGAAAAAATAATTAATAAATAAATGGAAAAAATGACAAAAGAAAAATTTCCATGCAAAAAATGGAATGGAAAAAAAGTCCTACAATCACTTCAGGAACATCAATAATTGGAATTTTAAATGTGTCATATTGCATTAACCATTAAAGTAAAATAAACTGTCAGAATTTTTTTAATATATATTGAATATTGATGGATTCACCTCAACAGTAATACTAAAATGTTTAACGTTTATAAGCAAATACAATATCGGGTTCCTCATCAAAAAATTTTTACGTGAGGATGGTAAATTATAACTATAATGCATAAATTTTGAATAACTCCTTACAATAGTCGTTGAGCCATTTGGCAAAATGAAAAGATAAAAATTCGCATACATACATATCCTTGTAAAATTTCAGTAAACTGTACATAAAATACAATAGGTGGGTTCCATCAATGTTGATAATATGTACATATGGAAATAATAAAATAAAGTTACCAACTTGTGCGGATCAATATTTATTTACATTTACCAAAACTCTAACCCTGTGTTCAATAGCTTTGTAGGTTTAGTTGTAGTAGTTAGTCTAGACTTAAGATATGGTCTGAATAAAGCAGCCAATCTGTTTTTGGGTTTATTGATGTGGAATGTACGCCTTATATAATATTATATTTTCATAACTTTTGTACTATTAGGTGCATTTTCTTTATTTCTTCTGGCAGGATTATTGAACTGTTGTTTTAATGTTGAAGTAATCATTTGAAAAGTCGTTGTAGTTAAGAATAATCATTTTGGTTTGTATTTATATTTAAACTCGACTCTTTTTTATTTCTGCCGATATTCAACTATGCACGCAAGGCGTGTTGTCTATTCACTTGTGTAGTTCTCTCCACTACTCTGCCCATACAAAAGTGCGAAATATAATTGTTTGTTCGGTTCTCTATACATTTTTACGAGGAGAGTAGTAGGATGAATTATACATTTCAATAAAAAGAACCGCACCTGTTAAGGCAGACACTATTTTTTGTTTTAATTTTGATTGTAAATCAAAAAAATATAATAACGGAACGGATATGAGTACTTGAAATATTCTATCAATTTATCCACCAATGCACTGAAATTCCCGAAGCTCGAGCAAACTAGTTTTCATGTGATGTGCCGGGGAATATTTTTACTCCTTTCCCAGATACTATACTTTTATTCATAAAGAATAAAGCAAATTCTCAGATTAGAACAAGATCTAAGCACGATTCAGGAAAATACACCTCTTACTTTCAAACCATCAAAAAATGTCACACCCTGTAATTTTTAGTAGCTAATTCTCTATTGATCATTTCCCTGTATTTGCTACTACTCGTATTAATGATTGATAACATGGATACCCTAAAAACAAAACAATATTAACAATTACCTTGTGTTTTGTCCCCCATTGTAGTTAGTCATCGGAAAAAACCTTAAAAACCAATTAAGAAAAAATATGTTAACTATTAGGCTAATTAACCAGAAAGAAACTTTATTTATTTTATTTTATTATATTTTTAAATTTATCATTATCTGACTACTGAATTAAGAATAATATTGTTATAATTGTTCAAGACTACCACACAATAAAAAAAAAGTTTTTTAAATAAATTTTTTACGCCTGGAATTATATTTTGTGGGTTTATATACAATTTCACTTCCATAACTTGAAAGCGGTATGACCTAAAAATCCGAAAGATATGGATGAACGAATGGACACCACGGAATTGTAAGGATTATTAATTTTAAAATGGTAAGGATAATTGTTTTTATAATGGTTCTTTCCGAACTGATTTTTTTAATTGATAGAAATTTGAAATAATTCAATTGCATCTGATTTCAAACAAGAGATCTTGAAAAGTCAGTATAAATTTTCAGCCTTTTGGAAATAAATACGGCAAAACCGCTCATTCATTCAATTGCTATATATGCTCATTTAATAGAAAACAGAAAAGCTGAGCACCACTGATTTAGTCAATTACAATGAACGTCTCTTTCAATCATACGCCAGAAATTCCGGATACGTCTCTGTCCTGGTAGCAAATAACAAATTTCGTAGTAATGACTTAGGAGTTCGCCAAACAAATTTCGATGAACTTATCAACTATATAAAGTAATCAATCAATCTTAGGATGATCCGAAGAAAGCAAAAAATTTGGCAGGAACAAGACGTGATGGTGCAAGGCCAGTGAGCAAAATAAGCAGCACGCTCATCGTATAGTGGCATGGAATAAAACTGGAGATACATATCAATGAAGGAAATAGACAGCCGAGGTTCTGCACCAATTCCATTGGCTTAATCATCCCACGTGCGAATAATAAACCAATTAAACTTACTGCACAGAGTTGAAACAATTTCAGGAAGGAAATTGCGTAATCAAAATAATTTTCGCAATTTATATTGCGAAATGAAGTCATCCCAGTAAATTAGGACACTGAAATCACTGTCGTGTATAAACGGCAACTCAAATTTAAGCCAATCAGTTGAGCTGTTACCTATTGCGAGATATCTGTTCCCCCGTGCGTATACTCGTAGCTAACAAAGTAGGGCTATGCTTGGAAAATTCTGGGGCTCCCCTATTTGACAAACGCAATAAAACAAAGCCAATGTGTACCCGGAGATACGAGAATTATCTCGGTGCCCTAAATTTTCGTGGATCGAATGTCGTTATACAGTTAAAAGAAGTGAACCTATGATTGAGTCACTTTTGATCAAATTAGAGTAAGTCTGCCATCGAAAGGAGCAGGATAAAATTATGCGAGGGATCTCTCCCCAAAGGTATGTGTGTGCTTCCAAGAAGGCTTCGGGAGGCGCTAGGATTCACTTAGTGTGGAATATAAGCAAACCAAAGCGAACTTTTGACGCACTGAGTTTATATCCATCCACCCCAGCTTGGAGGCATCTCACGAAATTCCCTTGTTATATTTCACATTTTAGGGATTTCCCTAAGTAGAAGCACTTCCTCGTAAGATGAAGTGAGAGTAGAAACTTGTGACCTTAAATTGAGGTTAAAGCTAGAAATTTTTACTTCTGAAATATCGCGAGGAATGACGAAACCAAGTGGCTCCCGAAATTAAATTATCTCTGAAATTTGGAGATAAAAAGGTCTCGCGCTGTTGAGAGGGATTGCTGATAATGGACTGCCCAAATTGAATAAGAGGAAGAGATCTCTTCAAGTCAACACTAAACACGTAGGAATTAATAACGAATTCAATTCCTGTCGAGTAGACAGCTGGACGGTATTGAGTTCGAGAGCTTTGCAAAATCTATTAATTATCAAGTTAAGAAATTACCTTTGGCTTAAGAGCTTACGTGTAGAGCTCCAAACGCCGAGCTGTATGCTGCAACTGTAAATTGCATTCTACGTGTCGAATCCATTTAAGTCCATCAGTGCAATAAACTTCTCCTTACGCTTGGTAGTTATAAGCAGATTATAAGTTTCGGCACCTCCTGGGTACAACACCTACACCACCTGAGCTTGTTCAAGTATCACGAAATATTCAAATTTCATACTTCATATTTAAATACTGACATTAGATTTCAAAGGGTTTTAAAATTAAATCAATATGACCTTAGAGTACATTTCAGGTAATTTTCAAATTACGGGAATTTTTTTAAATAGAAAGGTTTAGATAACTGATGTGTATCTCAACAAGAAATTTAATTTTCAAACTCGCGCCATTTCTATCTGTCAAATGCTTAGTCAGTCATATTTGGTAGCTGTCATATGGAAATATAGACATTTAAGGAAATGCCGTCTCATACTTCGGAAGAATGTTGATTATTTGTTAGGATCCATCCCAAAAATTGAGAACATTTTACAATGACAATTCGCGAATTAGAGTGTTGTCTCCTATATTTCCGCTTATACGCTAATAACAATATTATGGTATATACCATATTTTGCACCAATTAAGCAAGAACTAAACTAACACACGTATACACCTTATAAAAACAAAAATATGATTTTATTTGCACAATAATTAAGAAGAACCCACTTCTGACCTCAAATCAAATTGTTAAAACATTACACTTAAGTACAGATGCCCCTACAGTCAGAAGGTTAACTATAGAAAACAATTTAAAAAGTTATAGTGAAAAGTAATATATGTAGATCTCTGTGAAGCACGGAATGGTTTGGTAATGGAGTTGGAGTAGTCGTTCTTCTCTGCAAACGGGATAGGCCCGGAATCGTTTTCGAAACAACATTATAAATTGAAGTGGCATACTTACCAATTTAATAGCATTATTGTCACGAAGATGCTCTTAGGTGATGAAAAACAAAGGCTACTCCTACTATACAAAGTACTGAGAAGAAAGCTCCTATCACTGAGAAAAATGTGCGGTGTTCATTTAAAATTTCCCCACAGTAAAAGTATGTTTTCTTAAAATAGCCCTAAAAAGAGCTTACTGAACTCTTTTTGGGTCAATTTATTATATCACATTTCAACCGTGTACTCAACTGAAATCCTCTCAAGGGTTAAAGCCAGGCGCCCCGAGTTCAAATCCATCGGAAACCACACAAAACAACAAGAAATTCAGAGATGCTCATTTCTATATTTTCCGTTGTGAAGTTTATCACTGAATCTGATATACCATATACATATATGAAAGTTACAATACACATATCGCATACATAAATCGAAATGATGTTTCTCCTAACGTTCAGAAAATTTTTTTCTGAGTGTATAATCACTTTGCAATTTTAAGTTAACACATGTTTTTCTTAAAATAAACAATCGCGTAACCTGCTTAACCGTAATACTCCGTTCGTACGAGTAGTTCGTATGAGCACCTTATCCCTTAACTCTTTTTGCTGGATTCCACTGAGCTCTAACGCGATTGACTGAAAACCGTTAAAGAAAAGAGTTGGCTACAACCCCGAAATTGGTTACTGATATTTTTGTTTTGCACACTTTAAAATGTCTTTGTGCCGACAATCTTTTTTAATTTTTTAATTATGGCTAACTTTCCTGTTTATCTGAAGCCCACATAGTTTTTGTTGAATGGACGAAAGTGACATGTGGATTAAACAGGATGGTGTGACCTACCAAACCGCATTTATATTTGGGGGGAACGAGAGGCCCCGAGCACTCAGGTTTCATTCAATTCAAGTCAATTGTACTCTGCCAAACTTTGCCTATCCGCATAATGAAGAATGACGTTATTGCAAACCAACTTCCCATGTCGTATCATTTCTTCTTTTAGATACCAAAACTTCCGCCACTCCGACACCTTGCTTGAATTTCTTTCAGTAGCGTTTTTGGAAAATTAATATCAATATCAACCACGCCGAGAAGATTCAACAACTCAAGGAAGATCCGTGCAGCTGTTTTTACTCCAAAACTACTTCCACACACTCTTGCCAACGCAGCAGTGGAAGCCATTTGAACAATAATTTTTTTCAGGTCCAATATTAACAATTACACTTTACAAATCAATAAAAGTTTCAAAGAAATTATTTAATTTCGACGTATTTTTTTAATTTAAAATTCAAGTTCTTGTTGAGACACCTTTACAATCATGTACAGTTTCTAAATTACACTTTCTCTAAATTGACCCCAAATCATAGTTCCATTTTTCAATCCACATCCTATCTATTCGAAGTTCATCATAAATTTGTATTTACAGGTTCTCATTAAATTTGTACGAAAGTACGAAAGTGCTGAAGTTCATGATGATTTACATTATTGCACCTGTGTGGTATAATGATATTTCACACAATGTATCCCGCTGCCAACTTTGCACAAAGTTGCAATGAAAGTCGAAGGACCTTCGCCGGGTTTCTTAATAAATAAATTTATCAGGAAAGCTATCAGCTGGTACACTTTACGTTGTGAAGCTCAGGGTTTGATTTATGCGGCAGTAGGGCTGTGGTCGATATGTTGTGATACTTTGCTGCATATGCAGAACAAGCAAGGGTACGTGAGCTTAATTTATAGCATGTCCCAAACGATACTTTCGTTCTTTTTGGTCGGTAGAGGTGGGACATTTTGCGAATTTTCGTTTATTACAGTACCCTCGGCAACGCTTGTTATATGGTAATGAAATATGATGATTTAAGTGCTCCAGTCTGCGAACCCAGGCTAATTTATTAGTTAGTGCATTATTCGAATGTCGAGAAACGTCCTGCATAGTGGCGCATCATGCTGCAACAGGAATGTGTAGTGGAATAACTAATTTGTTTTCAGACGTGTTTCATCTTAATGAAAGAGTTTTGCACACAATTTACGAGTTATCTGTAACATCAGAGGCGTTCATGGAAACTTGTTACAAAAGTGATACGACAGGTCTGCAGCACGTGTTGTTTTGAGCGATATGTCTGAGTAAACTTTTGGCAAAAACTTTTAGCTGTTGCCAACTGAAATATGAAATATGAACAAACGTTAAAATATCTTGGCCACTAATCCTGCATTCAGTTATTCAAATAGTTCGGAGCGACATCCATTCATCCAGTCCAACTCTTGCGAAATAGGTTCACCCTATTTCCGGCTTTCCTTTTTTGTTCGTCTTATTTATATTTTCCCATCGTTTTGTCATTCCTATGAGAAGCACAAATGGGCAATAAAATTATTCACGCTCCCCAAGCTTATAGTTACGTTCTGGCCATCGTGACGCCATTCACAAGTCAATTAATCGACTGATCACATAAAGCACTGCAGCATTGGCAGAGACGACAGAATTTTCCGTGTTAAATGAACTGAGGGTAATGCTGCCTGTTCCTTGTAGTTGAAAAATTGCGAAATTGCAAATATCCTCAGAATCAATTGAAAAGGGAGCAAAGATTTGATGAGGTCATGGACCCTACGATTTGCTCAACGCAAATGTACCCTAGGAATAGCCCAACAGGAGCCCAAATGAGTCAAAAAGAATGACACTAGCCCTCATCGGGCTGTAATGGAATGGATGGATCTCTGGCTCGATCTATAGCACACATCAGCACATCAGCACATCAATGTTCCTCCGAAGGGTCGAAGATGGGTACACTTTGCAAATGTGTGTTGTTTCTAAATATTGAAGAGCCTGCTTGAGAATGATTCGTATTTCCCTCGCACTATGATTGTACCAGCACTTTCCCTCTGAAATGGCTCCCCCATGGAGTAATGGTCGTTGAAACTGGGATCAGTAAATATGGTTTTCAGATAAAAGATAACGTAGACGATGCGAGGATGAACAAAGCCTGCAGATAACTTAATTCCCTTGCACGTTGTTTCTTAAAGTTTGCCAGAATTCTACATAGCTGTAAAGAGGGTGCTGCTTTCACTGGATGTCCCCATTTTCAGCATCTGACAATTTACTTAAGTGGACCAAAGCTCTTTCACGAAATTAATGGCTCTGCTCTTTCCCCTCGAGCACCGCCGGAATTAAGTGGTAAGCTATCTCAGAATATTTTTCTCCAACAATCACCCTCATCTCAATTTCACCAAAATGGGTATTATGTGTGTAGGTACGTGCAAAACTTATTTATCAGTTAGCAACCTGAAGCTTATATTCAAAATTAGTTGCAAAAAGAGTGAACCTGATTTTATTAAACATTCCGCGGAGTTACCCAGATGAAGTTATTTGCGCCGCCACAATATTGATTAAAGCCAAATTCTGTTCAAAGTGAATTATTTTAGAGAGGAATTTTTATTACCAAAAATAGAGCAACTCCACGCAGGCACATGATATATATCTTGTATACAAAAATATATCAAAATTGGCTTTGCACTTAACGAATATAAATGAGCGGCTTTGGTGTTTTATATAAATATGCTGCATCTTTGAGGGTGAAATTTTGTCTAGCGGAAAATTTACGTGCAAAGTATTAGGATGAAATTATGGAAAATATGCCTAAAAGCCAAACAAATTCTGTAGAAGCAAAATATTGGGGCATAAAGGGATAAAATGGTATCTCTTTCTTGTGAATAACCAGCGCAACATACTCTCTCTTTTTGTGTGCAACCAAGCCAAAAACGTTGTGCTCGCACACACGTGAAGAAGCGCCACGTTTCATAACACCGACTTGATTTCGTGCGAAAGACCCTTCGGAACAGAAGTTCCACTTCAAAAATTGACCCCATACAAAAAAACTATATATGTATAAAAGGAGTGAGTGCAACGTAACGTCAATTATTTATTTATTAATACATTATGCCCTGCATGTCTCGTCTACTTAAGTTGGCTCTCAGTTCATGAAATTCTTCACTTAATTCCACAGGGCATTCCAGTTTGGCTGCGCAAACATGAATGGGTTTCTTGACTACATATATTTAAATCGCAGGATCAGTAAATTTTGGATTCGTAGTGATAGTAAAAATTGTGTCTTGTCATATAAAAACAACGATGATCTCTGTTTAATTAGCCGGAACAAATACAAACATTTTCGGAAGTGCTCTTCCAGACTCATATCAAGTATGCGTCAGGGTGACACATGATCAAATCGTCGTAAGCTGAACACGAAACGGACACAAGCGTTATAAGCTCTTCGCAATGTGACGTATGTCGCCAAATCGCGACATGAATAAAGGCAATCACAGTAATTTATGGGTGACATGATATTGGTTTTACCGGACTCTAATCGATAAACCCCTACAGGAACTCTACCATTGCCTAACCATTCCCAATATCTAGACAAGGTCAATGTTGAGTTAAATATTACTAAATTCTTGACATTGTTTGTAAATGTAACGAACAATCACATCATTCATAAAAATTGGTGGTAAGTTAGATGCCTCGATATTGAATATATAAATTATGACAACTTGAGACTTGTTAGGATTAAGGGTTACTTACTTACTTACTTACTTACTTAGCCCATTTAGGTACTGATTCAAGGTGCCTTATTTACGTCGCGAATATTTAGTATCACTGATAAAAATTTTGGTAACAGATACACACATTTCAACATCGTCTGCATATTTAATTAAGTTGCACTATAATTCTAAAGAGTGCAGTTCGTCAATATATATTGAAAATAAGAGCGGTCCTAAAATCGATCCCTGAGGGACCCTAAAAAATAACTACATGCGATCAGAAAAACTGGCACTTGATGACGATTATAATAGATATGTTAGGAGTGAAATGAGAGCACAATTTATTTCCTGCAGGTTTTGAAAATTGTATCATTACATAGGAAGGCTTCAAATAATTCAAAAAATTATATTTTATACTTTGCATGAGCCCTTAAAAATAATCTCCATTTATCCTGGAATAAAAATTCCATAGAAAACGAAAATGAAAATGGAGAAAGGAGAAATTTAATTAACCCGCCGTGTGTCAATTAAGTAAAAATTGCGAAAACTATACAAAAATTAATATACAATACAATAAATATAGGAGTGACAAACTCATCAAACTTGTTGAATAATTTTTCAATATTTTCATCCAAGTTTGTTGTTTCAGGTTTATTTCAGTTCATCTCACGTAGTAAGAAAATAGGTTCGTATAATTAACAATTTATATAATTATTCTAATAATAGGTATTCTGAACCAAATAACTGGGATAAATTGGTCAACTTAGTGCTATTATTTCTTATTCATTTACGAGGGTGCGCATTCAGCTGGTAACAACTCCAAACCTCAGTTGTCAATCGTAACCACCGATGTGAACCCAAATGCAATTGCACATCAAAGTGTTATACATTAATTGAATGGTATTTATGTCACCTAACACCTAAAGGCTATCCTTTTCACGCTATAACAATGAATGTGTATAATGTATATGTATCAGAGCACATAATTTGAGGCCAGTATCTTTGGGTACTATTCCTCGCGGATATGTTCATTAATAAAGGCGACAGTATCGGATGAACTGATTTGATAAATATTTGCCAGCACCGTTAGCATACTCATACACACCGTTAGCATATAATGCGCACGATGGACATGTTATGCCCTCAAGCCGCACAAACGCCTGATGTTCTGAACAAAGCCGCAATTGTAAGAATCATATAGGTACGAATACTACCAGGAAGATGGCACACAGAACGTTATGGCTGGCACGTGTTGTTAGTAATTATCTGACGCAAATACGTGACAGACCTTTCCCTCCACTGCTGCTGTACCAGATATGACAAAATAATCGGATTCACTTTATGTGTTTGGATATTTCCCTTATAATCGCTCTGACCCACTCTTGTGAACCTTGAGAGACGCCCGAATGGGCATCATTTGAATAGACTGCAGAAGGGCTGTAATTGACCAAATATGTACCTACACAAGACCTCGATCAAAAACATTCAGAGAGATAATTGGAGTCAGGGCAGTCCTGCAACAGAAAACCTTTTTTTCATTCCTTTAGAAAATACCCCCACGGCTCTATTGATTTCCTCAGAAGCACTACAACAAGAAAACTGGGCTGCCCAGAACTTAATCAATGCTGGCGTACAAAGGACAGATTCTATAAAGTCATAAAATAAATGGGAGCCAGCTTGGTCGAGTGAGCTTAAATTGTTGTGCTTTCCTCAACTCTGTTCGCTTAGTTTAAATCTCTCGACTAAGTCAGAAACGGGAGCAATTTTCATTCATTCATCTCGAAAGAGGCTCAATAAGGCAGTTGGTATCTATACACGCGAAACAAAAGGACTTTCTGCATTTGTAGGTGAATGTTGGACGAATTATTCTGTGTCAACCCTTTTGCTGTAAATTCCCGCACATCTTTTTCAACCGCAAGCGTTTTGTTGGGATGCGATAATGCTTTGATTCAAAACATTTTAGTCAAAGCGTTTTGGGTGGAGCATAAAAAGGGTGTATTTTCGTGGTCATTGATTTTAATAATTGATGTAAATTTTTCATTTTACGATATTGGGATACATACTTTTGCTCTTTTATTATTTAACTCTACAAAGGTGGATACTTTTGATTTGTATGCTACTGTATTCCTAGTTTCACGCTCATGGAACAACTAATTTCTAAACGTTTTATTTTTCTTTATAAAATTTACGCATCTGCAAAATAGTAATACGAGATATTGATATACCTATTCTACTGAAGACAAGTAAATTTTTTTTCTCCAACATAAAAGAGAATTAAAAATGGTGACGAGTGATATGATTACACCATGGAAAAAATCTTTCAAATTAAGAGTTCATCGGTGAAGGAAAGGGAAACCACCTATTCTTTCCTGAACTAGTTCAATCACATCTCATGAGCAGCACCAACAAAATCTCTCAGGATCTCGTAAAATTGATTTAAGCTCCGTATAGGAACAGTTGCCAGTAATTATGTTATTGCTTTCAATGACACCCACCCATGCTCGGATAAGGCTCCGATAATTACTGATCTGAATGTGCATACATTATATGTATACGAGTATCATCGGTAGGTGTAGGTGGTCTTCAAGTAGTTTGCTCATTTAATCGATGACAGCCGCTGGCAATGCGCATAATATCACCCTGAGCCCTATGGCTGTCCTTAATTCCCATCAGACCAGGTATTCATTATACATACACCAGCTTTGTCAGCGCCCGAGCGGGTTTGACGGATTGCAGAAAATAAAGAGGCAGGCAGGAATCAAGCTAACTTCCTCAAAGCGGCAACTACCTTCTGTGCATGATGAGAAACTCCGCTGCAGCGCCCTTTGAAGATGTTGGCGCTGTGCCGTGCTTTCCCGAGATTTTTCAATAAAATTATATTTTTACAGGGTATCGCCACTGGGTAGATGGTTGCTAACTACGTGGAGTTTATGGAGCAACCGGATGGCGGTTTCTCTTTAATTGCCAGCGTCATCTAACCTTGCGATATCGTACCAAAATGTATGTGCTTTGCACTACTTAAGCTAAACTAAACACTCTCCGCGGGGATGTAATTAAAGCAGGCTACAAAACAACTCTGGGGATAATTAATTTTAAGATTATTCCTCTCTTAATTAAAACCCATCACGATTGCGATGGACTGCCGCGAAAACAGCTGAGGGGCCTGTGAAAATATGGTCGACTTCTTAAAAGGAAGATTAATTACGTCGCAAATTAGCGCCATAACTGAATGATTATTTGTCTTAATTGTCAGCACCAGCTGGAGCTTCCGATTCCGTATCCTAAGTGGGTACTTTGTTGCAAAGTTTGACTGTTTGTAATTAGATTGGTTGACTTTATCTTGTTTGTGTGGCTTTCTGTTAAAATCCCAGCACCCTAGTCGTTTCGGAGCTACACTGTATTATGTAGAAATTATATAAAAAAGTTCAGTGGAATTTTTCGTAGAGCCCAACGGTTGTAAGTAATTAAGTAATTTATTGTTATAAAAAGTTAACATAAGAAAACATTGGTTGTCTGAGACGAGAGTGCTGGTTCTTGTACTCATGAGGACAAAATATTTTTAATAAGCGTGGAAAGCACATTCAGAGCCATGCATAATATTTCATGCAAAATAAATGCTGTTCTGTAGTGCAATTAAAGTAAATTTATTTTCGAAATATTCGGCTCAAAAGCTACTTGCCGATTTTCCATGTGTCAGATGAATTTCTAGAAAGCCTTTGAGGCTCAAGTATTATTTTTGAAATAATCATTTGAGCCGTCCGAGTATCGCAGTATAATAAACACAGCATATAAAGAACTTCTTTGTACGGTATAAAGATCTAAAAAGTAGCGTCAAAAATATCAACAGTCTAAAGATTTAAAAAATAATAATTTGTTTGTCAGCGCTTCCAATCAAGTTAAAAGTTCCTCCCTTAAGTATTTATGCATTTTCAAATTGTCACAAATTTGATCGGGAAGGCATAAAAGGCGCCGTAAATTGGATTATCTCAAACATGAGTAAATTCCCTATGTTACATCCGGTTTTCCTCGACGTTCACAGTATCGCGCCAACGTACGCCATGTGTAGTATAATATTTGCCAAGAGATTGGACACTAATTTCAAGGCTCCTTCCTTGCCTGTAAAAGCGTGATATGTATAACTGATGAATATGATGCTTATACCCAAAGCTGGTTCCCAGAAAATTGTATGCACACGCTTAAAAGATATTTTCCATATCATGCCCATGGGTAAGTGCTGTACGCCAAGATATGAAAATTTCGCTGGAATTTTAAGATTCCGAAAATTTACAAAAAGCCAGCGAGAAAAATCATGAATACCGCCCGCTTTAGTCGATGTTACTGCAAGTGATGCTGAATAGGATGTTTACAGAATCCCATCTGCTTCATGTACGGGAAAATCTATTTCTAAAGAATTTTCAGCATTTTTGCATTGTTAATTTCCATGTCATTCCCTCGGGAAATGAGAAAATCTGATTGTGGGCTTTACGCCAGCATAGCAAAAAACGTAAGTTGAATTCGGGGAAATGTGAAAAATCTTCTTTCTGTGGGCGCATTTGCATTAGAATGAGTGCGGGCGTGTAAAATCCCCTAATTGAGCATTTTCAATTAAAGGGAATCATCTTCGTGCTCTGAGTTTACAACTTTTAGGTAGAAGCTATTGTCGGCACATAATACTTAGCACCGACTGTTTTGGAACACCTGCATACATACTCTGAAATTTTAGGATTTCGCGCATAGGAAGCTGCTGTTCAGTACGAATTACGAATACCTGTGCAAAATAATCGGCTTTATTGATAATTGCTTGAGCAAATTCTGCCGAATGAGCTTAATTTTCATGAATTGTTCCACCAACCGCGAAAACTTAGTAACATAATTGCGTTGGAAAATGAAACCTAAAAGATTGGAGCAAGTACTTGTTCGTCTTTAAGCACCACCCACTTTCATTGTGTGTTTGGTCTGGGTGGAAGTATTCCTATAAAAGTAAAAACCGTGAATATTATGGAAGCTCATCCGAACACTAAGGAAACATCTGGTCGCTTTGTTACGTCGTCAACAATAGTTTGTGCTAATTATATACTAGTCGATACTAACCAAGCTGAACTACTCGTGCGGGTTGAAATTTTCAGGGTGTGGCTGGACCAGAGCAATACATCGTTCGACCGCAAAAGGTACTTGGTGACTTGTGAACAGCTGGGTATACATTTAGCATTTAATCACATCAAACGAACTGCTTAAGTTCGCCTGTGCGCCGGAGGCTGCACATGCATTGTGACAAGACATCCTCTTACTCGTAGCTAATTGATTGCGTTTAGGAAACGAAATTAGAACAGACTGACAGTATTTTCCAAGAATACGGAAACACTTGCTGCAGTGCATTTCCTTTAAGTCGGGAAACTTGGAGGCTTCATTAAGTTCTCTCTTAGGTATTTGTAGAACAGATATTACTGCTTTCGGTGCTCCGAGAGCGATGCGATGGAGGCGAAGAAGGCTTAAAACAGAAATTTTCCTACTCCGCCTGAACAATTTGCTTTTGTTGAAGCATTCAGGATGACTTCATTGCACAACTTTCCTAAATACTCTGCTTTTGCCAGACTTATTTGAATTCAAGCATTAGTCGCGGCCCAGAATTTCGATTCGTCAAGTTTGCGTTCTTTTCGTGAATTTTTAATAAGCTGCAGTTCACTGCTTGGCTTGTCCGGGCATTCGTCCTGCCGTAAACACCACCATGCCCATTAGACGGCTGACGTAAAGACCCATTCGTTTGCTAAATCTCATCCGTCTTTTTCTCTTATTTATCTTCATCCCGAGGTAATCCAGGATTTAACTTCTCGTTAGCTGGCAATTACTTAAAGTGTGGCCTCAAATAGGCTAACCAGAGAGGCCTGCAATTAGGTTTTATGTAATGTAGAAAACGACATAAAAGCAAGTCGTTGAAACAAAGCACCCGCAAAAGTGGGCGAGAAATAAATGAAAATGAAAGAGGAGTATATACATAGGCCTACGAGTAGTCGGCCAGCCAGACTCCAGAAAAAGGAGCTTGCAATAAGAATCATAAATTCACCTAAATCCACGGCCAATTGAGTTCAATTTGACAAAAGCATAGGGCAATAACTCTTAACCTTTTTCTTTTATACGCTTTAGTGCCACCACTATGCTCTGCTATTACTCCTACTTTTCCGTCCACCAGCTGGCCATCCGCCTCTGTAGTCTCTTACTTAGCCCGTTTAAGGGATCCCGGGCATATTTGCAGCCACCGTCATTCCTTTCCTTTAGATAAATGTTTTTATAAGTTCTTTTGGCAATATAACCGGTGGGGAGGAGATGGGTCCAACTGGAAAATATATGGATTTCTTTAGTTGTTGGACCACTGGACTCCGCTCAAACCTGCTGAACTCAAAGGTTTTTCTCGGCTGAGATTTGTACGCCATAGCGGCCTTGAACGTTTTTAGTTTTAATGCCACTAAATTGGAACAAGCTGAGGGACTTTTGCTTTTAAGAGACCGCCGCGGGCAACGGAAATTGATAGATGAGTTCTAATTTGATGTTTTACCGTCAATTGTGAGCACACATCAACACATACTATTTTCATGGTTTGCTATAAATTTCAACTTTATTTTGAAGAAATACCAGAAAAAGTATTTCAGCCGAGAATATTTCTGCTGTTTCTTAATATGTGAGTATAAGCCCGAGAACATCAAGTCGCCACAGATCTCAGCAGCTGAACTAGCCTGAGGAGAATTCTGCATAAAGTTATTCGATTATTCCTAGTTCAACTAACTCAGGAATTGAAGTAAAATCACCACCCGCATCGTCATCGCTTCTCTGTTTAGGCTTTAGAGAATCAGCCCGAAATTGATGTCGATTTTGCTAGAATAAAATCTGAAACGCCATTAAAATTACCAATAATCGAATAATAACAAGACGAAAAGAATTTCCTTTTGGATGAGGCACCGTAGGTTACCGTATTTGGGGCTCGGAAAGCCCATACATAGACGTAGAGAAACCAATGCATCCTCAGCGTTGGGTGTGGTTTTTGAAGAGGCGACACCATTTTTTTTGCGCATGAAGATAGTAAGAACGTTACCGTCAACAAAGATCGCTACAAAGCTTTGATAAAACGACTTGTTTCGCCAGAAATTGAGAAATTGGACTTAGGCGAACTCTGGTTCCAGCAGGTTGGCGCCACGTGCCATACAAGCCGTTCAACTACAACCACTTTTGGGTACTGTGTTTAACAATCATGTACTTAGCCATTTTAGAGATGTGTGTTGGATTTTTTGGGTGGGGTGAGGTTGAAGATCGATGTTATACTGACAACTTGGAAACGATTCCAGCTGTAGAACACTATACGCTTAGAAAAATACTTATTATAGTCAACTTTCTACAATTCTCTTTACAAGATTAGGCATACATTGAAAGAAGTTTCAGCGGTATCTTTCCGAAACTGAAAAAAATTCTTTCACTCCTTTTCCGCAGGATTTTACCTACTGAATCCTTTAGACTGAAAGAACACAAAAAAAATATTTTTCTTACGTACTACGTAGGTACCTGTAGGGGTACACACTTTGATAGTTTATAAAAAGATCTCAGATCTTAAAGCAAAAAGTAAAAGAATTGTAAAAAAATTGTCGCTATCTTTAATCGTATGTAGGTAGCCGTTGTCCTTTTTTCGTTATTGAATAAATGGCATCCATTTGAAAAAGAAAGTCCAGTTTCTGCCCCTAAATTTTTCCATTTGTACCAGAAAAATCAAAATTTACAAAATAAACATTCGTAAAAAATATTCGTAGACAGGACAATTATTGCCCAAGGTCGAACATAGACGTTCCGAGGGAAACGCGATTAAAGTTTAAACTAATATACAGTTACTGCGTGGCGGCTGCTCTTTTATGAGTTTCTACATGTAATTTTGTGTACATGCCCTTGAAAGCAGTACCTAGTAGAAAGTTAAAGAATATACAAACAAAAAAAGAAATTTTGGGGTGAAATTAATAATAGTATCAAATCAAATTGTTTAATGTTTTCTGTCATTTAAAAGTGTATTTAATAATAAAGGACTTACAATTTGTTGTTAGTTGGTTAGTTTTTTATTTCATTTATTTTTTATTCGAATCAGATTTACAATCGGTGCATCAATTTTACATAAATATTGAAATCCAGCTGGCGTGGCCCTTTTAATTCTATATATTTTATTTTTAATTTGACTTAAATATTTCATGATTTCTTAAATGTTGTCCATTCACTATTAAGACTACTCCTTTGGTCTAAAATTAACACTTGAAGCAAAAAATTATATGTAGATATGTACACTATTCACTGTCAGCAATCAGCCCATTTCCCAACGTCGAACTTCAGACTCTTTTATAACAAGAACTGCACACAAAAGGCTTTCGGCCAATTTGCTTTTTGAATTCTTGTGAGCGAGTAAATTTCACACAACTCCTTCAAATTCACAATGAAGGAATTCTTGTGCCCATTTCTAGTATGCAGATCCTATCGAAATTTTTTTCCATTAATATTCATCCAACCCACTCAAAAGCGAACTGTAAAATATTGGAAAACTTAATCACGTCCGACTCCTCGTACCGTGGCGCGAATCTTTTATTCCTGAGCCACTTAGTACGAAAGTTCCGCATTTCATCCTAACTAATAAGAAAGATGACGATCTTATTCTGCGCACAAGTTGCCGCAACTTTTACAATATTTTCATGCATTAAAAAAACACTTAGTAGTTTTCCAACTCTCTCTCATTAATGCTTGATTAAATTTTTTCTATTTTCCCCATGAACTACGGTTGACCTACTTGCATCTCAGCTGAGGGGCCTTTGTGTAACCTTATGAGTTAAGAAAGCTTTGTGGGGAAACTCCAAAGTTTTTCCTTTATGTATCGCTACTGCTGGCTGCTTCAAGGTACTATTACGTGCCACGAATGTAAAGTGAAATTGTCAAAGTCAGGGGCTCATACGTTAAACAGTAATTAAATTTCGTTTCAATTCACAGCCTCCGGGCCAAAGTGCTCTCGGCCTCGGAAATCACACTCCCTTTCGGAATGAACTTTTAAAATCCAACGAATTTTCGGATGCCATTTTAACTACGCGGCCTTAAAGCTGGAAATGGGTTCGTTATTCATAAACGGCGAATTTTGAATAAACGGCAGGTGTATTATGGAATAAACTCCATTTCAATCGCATTATACTTATTGATATACTGAACAATTACAGTAGGTACCTTTGCTTGATTATTGCGGGCCACTCATTAATTATGAAAGCAGAATGGCCTGAGGATTAAAAGTGACACAGTTGAGGTACAAAGCTCATTTTATAAATTATTGCGGGATGTAATTTCATTAAATTTGGTTAACCCACCATTGCGGGCAGTAATTTCATTAATTGCGGTCAAAGCCGTTTTAATTTGACTACCATTTTATTTTGGGGTTTAAGAGATTTTTTATAAAGGTGCATAAATACATTATACATACACGCGGGGATCCAAAAAATAAATTAATTTTTTTCATTTATCTGAAATTTCTATAGATGTGTTTATTTCCTATTTTCTTCATTTAGTTTCATGTCCGGGATAATCCTGAAAAATTCTGATCAAATTTTAAGCTTTAATGTTGGTTATCGGAAAAACAATTTTTTCTTTCCTGAAAACTAATTAGTGACCCTTTAAATGGAACTTCTTTGTTTTAAAACATTTTAGATGAGGTTCTAACTTCTCTTCTTCTAGTGCAGACCAACTAACGGGACCACCTGACCTTTTATGACCATTTACTGATATCTTAGATTAGAGTATTGTCATTTAAATCCGTTCTAGATGAGGTGCTAACTTCGTAGAGCTTATAAAATTTTTACTTTTTATTCAGAATGGCGCCAATAAAAAAAAATACTGCTTCTATAGTCAAAAAATGTTTGGTTTTGCTCGAAGCAAAAAATTGCATGAGTTATGTTTCCCGTCAAGGACCCTCCCAAAAAAATATAACAAAATAAAAGAATCAACAGAGAGATGCTATGTAGCCAGAATTGCGATTTTATTTTATTATTTCACTAAAGAAAAAACCAGAAAATTAATTTCATTGTTTCCAAGTTCTACTGCAAATTTTATACCATCCTCTAATTTTTATATCTATCTAATTATCATCAGCGTATCAGCACATAACTAAAATGTATTATAATAATTACGATGAGATGATAAACATAATTTCCTCTAAAAATGGTTTATGCCTCAAAGAATGAGGTAGTTGGGTTACAAGTCTCTTATCTGGTTTATAGTTTTTTTCATCAAAATAAAAATAATTTTGCTTTAGACGTCTTTTCGTCAAGTCTAACTATCAGCGTTTTTGCTTTCGCAGACGAATTTTTTTTTGTCTAATATCTTCAAAGAAGATATTTTTTCTACTGGGAACAAATTACACACATTAAACGACACAAGTTTGGAATCACACGAAAGTGTGATTCGTCCGAAGAATTGATGGAATATTATAGGACGAACATGATCAAATTAGGTATTAATTAGCCTAACTGTTTTAATGAAGCTTATGCACAAGCTTGACAAGATGAAGCCCCGGGTCTTAATGGGCTATTTTCCTTGTACAATATAATAAGTTCATGTCAAATAGAAATTCATGGATACGCAATCTTGAGTTGGTAAAATTGTATGTCCATATTTCTTGAAAGCAGGTACATAGGTGCCTACTATAAAAAAATTCGATACAAAAAAATACTGTGAAAGGTGCACCAAAAGATGCTGTTATAGCTACAATACAATGATTACTATGAGAAAACTTTTGTCCGCTCCTATTAGAATTTTTATTATTTTAAGTCCACCATATTAGAGCCGCCCTCACGAATTTATAAACTTAGGCGTATTAATCCAGCAACCCCTAAAACTTCTATGAACTAATTTTGTGTGCAAGTTATGCGCTAATTCGTTGCGTTACGCGCTTTTTACCCGGGATACTCAAAAAGCGACTAAAGAGGTTTCACTTCAGAAGTATCGATTTGGTTTAACCTTACAGTGGCTTTCCCCTTAAACATTTAATTTAAATAAAAATATTTTCGCATGTTTATGCAGCAGCCCACTTTAACTGACCTCTTCCCCCTCTCTTGACACATAATGTCATGCTATGAACTAACTCACCCTTAGTGCATACGTATTTTATGGGCAGACCCAGAGATTCTTTACGTTTGCAAAAGAAAAAGCTTTTACCTTGACACTTCTGCTTCTATCTCCAATGAAAAGCTCAACACTTAATTTTCTCAATTTTCGCACAATACTTGACAGAAGCTATTAGCCCTAATTTTGAAAAGCCACCATGAAATGTACTACCTTCGAGCGCAACTCCACTTACCGCACACGTAGTGTAAAAATCGGATGGGCGTCCTTGTAATTCTGTAAAGATAGAAGAAAAACTGTAAGGTTGTGATTTTTTCACCATTCTCAGTTCACCCGGAGTCACATTGTCTAACATTTATCAAAGCGCTTTTCTGGCGAATAAAAAAAGGCGATAAAGGACTTTGTTCAACATAAACGAACACCTGTCTTTCCTTTGGGGGCGTTCCACCTGTATGAATAAGGAAGCTATGAGGGTACAGTAATAACGGTAACAAAGGAGGGCATTTTTTCGTTCCTCTCATCGCAGAGTCCTCTCGCTGACGCGCCAACTGTGTTTTTATCCCCACCAGGTAGGACTGTAGTCGCCGGAAAAATTTCAACAGAAGAAGTATCATTTGCAGAGTGTCTATTTGCGCAAAATAGAAATGGCAAAAAACGAACAAGAAGAGAGCAAGCACACAGCAAAAACGTTGAAATCTCTCGACTGTACATAGGTGTTTTATCTCCAGGTTGTGAAATATTGACATAGTTTTAAATGACATGCCGACGACCGACCGACCATTCACTTGTAGCTTTGCGCTTTGTCGAATTCCCAGAAAGTTCTGAATCCTTTTGAAATAAAAAACGCCACTACTTGAATTTGTGGCTCATTATCGCAGCACTGGCTGTGGTTCATCAAGATGGGAGGGCTGGACTGACCCAGAGAATGGTAACCTCATTAAATTTCGTATAATTGAGAATCCCTGTACATTTCTGGTGAAACAATGGAACCAACGAGGAAAGTGCAGAAATATTGACTTTTGCCAGGAAATGAGTTGGTTTTATTCTTTCCGTATTTTACGGTGTTTGCGCAAAAATAATCCTAAGTAGACAAACAACGGTAAACATGGTTTAAAAGAAATAGAAAACAATATTTCCTGTACAGTATTTTAGATCAAATTTCCAGATGCTCACAACTGTTTTCATGTTTTCGGAAAAATTGTTCTTCACAAAAATTGGTTCCAGGATGGGAAGGGGTTATCTTGAATTTTTTGCTCATTGTTATTTTAGCGGCTATTACTTTAATTTAGGATTATCTAACATCGTACACCTGTTCCTTGCTCTGAAATGGTCTCTCAAACTGAAAAAAAAAACATCAAAAATTATGTGACAGAAAATAATTCAAAACAGATCAAATACTAAAAATCGCTCCTTAATCCTTGCTTTGAGGTAATAAGACTTCTATTCAATCTAAAGGCTTTACTAAAAAATTGTGTAGCAACAAAACTGGTCAAGAAGATAGAACAAGTCATAGACGAATTTTAATAGGATTTTTCACATTAGAAACAAATCTGAAAAATAACTAAAATACGAATTACGTCGAACTTTTTATATAAAATGGGATTCAAAAGAAAAAACACCACACATGCAGTTGCATGCACTCGATTAGAAAATGTTCTATAGAAATTCGTTAGTTTGCCGCCATATTTCATATAAAATGACGTCACACAACTTATTGCATTCTACTCGTCATACCTTTTCATGTAATATCCATTTCTGGGGATGGTGGTTTTCAAAGAAAAAGTAATCCGCCATTTTGTGGTGGCCACCATATTGGATAACAATAAAATAATATTGTCATGCAGACTGAATACATATGCATAGTTTCATCGGAATCGGTTAAGTAGAAATTCTCAAAAAATCGATTGCAAGACTTCAAACAAAACAAATATGCGGAGTGAAGCTAAATAAAACCGTTTCAAAAATGCGATGTATTGTCATCAAAGATAACTGTGAAAAAGCTGAATGAAAGAGTGGGTAGTTTATGAAACTAGTGTTACGAAATATGTTGCTAAGCCGCTGCATTTGATAGTTTTAAATTTTTTTATAAGACTAAGTTGTTCAAACAAAATCAATTTCCTGACGATACTGACTTTTATTTGATATTTCACGTTGACGGTAGAATAAAAGATTTTTTGTTGACCCGATTCACCAAAAATTTATTTGAAAAAAATATGAATGCAATTAGTTCATGTGAAATTTTATGTTTTTGGATAACCCGTTCAGAATTTGGAAAGTTGTGGCAGAGCAACAAACATGCGGTCGGATACTATGTTCACAAATTTCAATACGAAACACCTCAAAACAAGGTATTTAAAATTTAGAGAACTTCCCTGAGTTTCACCTACGTAATGTCAGAAAATATACTCGTACATTTTAAAGCAGAATTTCAGAAAGCTTGACCGGAAAAAACACACTAATTTTTCTTTCCGGAAAATCCATACACATGCGAAATATTTTAAAAGCACTTTAACCTGCACTCACGCGCTTTAGAGCTTCACTATAAAAATTAATTGTCTCGCTTTATTCGTGTTAGGACAGCTTGAACCCAAAGCTTATCCGTGCCATTTCGCCTGGATAGAAAATTGAACGACGTCAGTTCACCTGCAGAAAGTAGCTCACGTGCGAACACTGCGCCGACAATATAAATGAGTTCTGCAGGAAAGAGCTTAGCCAGCAAAATTAGAAAAGTCCTTCTGATAGAAATTGCTTCTAGTCCAATTCAGGTGCGATTTATCATCGACGAACTGTTATCTACCAATTCCCACAGGATCAGTCCACACGTACCATACATATATGCCGCATTCATAATACTTATAGAGATGATATACTGTGCGCTTATATTTGGCGGAGCATTACCCGAGTGGAAGGAATAATGACTGAAAATTAGTGAGCATCGAGATGATTTCATAAATTTGGCCTCATTAGCCAATAACTATTGCATAATCGTCCAGCCGAACTAGTTTGCAGCTCCTCGAATCTGAGCGTAGTCGGTTATCTGCAACAGTAATTCACTTGAATGCGTTTGGCTTCGCCCTCGACACTTTCCTTGAACTGCTCAACCCCCGCCCGGCCGCCTCCTACAATGCAGATCCTTTTTTCCATGAAATTTACTTAACCAGCTGGCCCTTCTCCTAGGGAGTACCTCGCATTATGCATATGCGATATAAAAGATAACAAAAGTGGGCAGGAACAGACATTTATGCAAATTGAGAGTGATACTATCAGGGGAGCTAAGAACGTCGCCTGATGACAATGAGGTCTTGTAATGCACTCCACCGTATCAAGAGCGTAACACGGCGGCGGCAGGGAGATGGATGAACGAAAGAAAATCAACGGATGCACTTTCGTATTGAAGCCAGCGAAATCCTGTGGGAACGAGGAACTTTTAAAAGAGAGGATAATGGCTTCATCCTGCAACCATGCCCCAGTAAATGTTATTTCAAGCCCGCTGAAAGCCCTTAATAGGTTTATATGAGCATCGGGATCGAGGCATCCGATAAAGGCTTTTATTCAGCGCTAATATTTAAGCAACGACATAAACTCATTTATTTTGCAAAAAATCTGAACGGTTGCGTCCGGGCTATGCAAATAATATTCCACTGGATTTCTAGATAGTAAATATATGAATATTTATTTGTTCGTTGATTTTTGTGTTTATCCCAACAATCTCGACGCGAGCCCGTACCATACTAAATACAATATATCTGCACCCGGATGTTGTGCAGTTGGCTAAGTACTAGGCTCGTCCATCAAGCCCACACGTAGGGAATCGAAATTGGCCAAATCCAGTTTATTTTCTGGCCAAAATTTTTTACCCGGGCTGCCCCAGAAAATATGCACTGCAAATGTTATTTCACAAAATACTAATTTCCATCCCATTTGGGCGAAACGGCTTGCGCTTTTTTAAAATAATTATTTATTGCCAGTTTGGCTGTTTCCCCGTTTTGACATACATATGCAAATTTTGTTGCGTTCCATATGCCTCGTAAAGAGATACACCCTATTCTGGTTTTTCATTCGCAACGTGATATCCTTTTAAAATGTTTTGTTTGCCTTTGACGATGTAATTAGCAATTTTAATGTTTTGTGGCGAATTTGGTTCATGTAAAAGCACTCATTAGCAAATTGTCGCCTGAAAACGGTGCGTAATGATAATAATTTTAATGTACCGCGTAATTATTGTAATTTTAATTTTTTGTATATGGTTAATATTTGCATTAATTCGTTAATAGTAGGTGCATATGTATATTCTTTATATCAAGTTTTAAGCTGGAAAAGTATTGTATAAAATTTTATTAATGAACAATGAACTTCAAGAGTTTACATATGTGGTAGATGACAATATTTAATTAATTTACATAAGTTATTTGCAAAAGCTTTATGATTTAAATATTTCATTAGATATACATATGTTGTCTTTAGAACCAAAAATAAACTACGGACAACTCATGTATACAACTATAGGACACAAAAAAAACCAAAAATGTAAATTGGATCGTGGAATGAAAATGTAGAGAACAAATTGTGAAAACTACTTAAGCAACCACGTACGGAAGAAAATGATGGAGAGTAATATGTAAAACGACCACCAAAAACAGACACCGGACTATAGTGGAAAATCGACGAAGAGAATACTACGTGTGCGTTCATATATACGTATGTCATACCGAAAGCTCAGCCCTAAATTATTTTGTCATTCACTTGCAATATTTCAGTATCTATGGATTTCCCTAATTTTTTTAATTTTTTTCACTCTTTCTGAATAAATGGCTGAAATTATAAGAAGTGATACTTTCATATATTTTTTAAAAATTGAAGTTAAAAATTTAGAGTGCGGTACTCATTGCACACCACTTTGGAACCACTATCCCAACTGAAGCGTCATAGTAAAATATGTGATTAAAAGTATCCATTAAGAGCCACTCTAAAAAATAATAGGAGATTGAATTAAAAACTATTTCTAACGGGGATTTCGATACGGAAATCTATCGAAGCACACACCACTATTTTTCGCTACTGCACAAGTAATAGGTGGTTTATGCAGTATTTATTTCCTATAGCACGTTTATTAAAATCAAAATTTTCAAGGAAAGCGAAAATGTATTTTGATAATTTCATAGGCCTGCAAGGAAAAACCTTTATCATATCTGAGACATAAATCTGATAACATTTTTAGATGCCAATCAGGAAAAAAAATATTGAAAAAATCCATCATGTACAGTTTTTTGTCAAAAATAGAATTTTATACTATGATTATCTGGCGCTTCAAGCCATTTCTGAGTTATTCTTATGTGGTGGACAAAATTCAAGTTCATATTCAATATTCAGTGCACCAAAAAATGTTCAAAGCTGTTGTTACCACCCTAACAGGCCGTTAGAATTTTTGAAAGACCATCATAATTTAAAAATCACTAATTTGAAAATTAAAAATATTAAAATTACCGCCGTGAACACAAAAGGAAAGTTATTATTATAGGCTTAAAAAAATAATTGCACATACCCTGCCCTGCCGAAATGGATGAAGGAAAATTATAAAATTTAGGTTAGACAAAAACTAGGTTTATGGCAAATTTCGGTGTTGCCAGAAATGAAAAAATTTTGTTTATGGATCTTAATACCTAGCATAAGACAAATTTAAAACACGTGTGTGCTTGCGATAATCATAACATGCATTTTTTATTTTACATTTTACATGTCGGGAAGTTGATATTAAGCATCGTAGGTCTCTGTAGGTTAACTGAAATCTGTCAGGAAAAGACCTTCCGATTTATCGGTGGATGGCCCGCCCGCCACGTGTATAGAGATTTACAACTCAAACCTAATAAGCCAAACTTCTAAAATAAAATTAAAAATTCAACCAGTTTCTATAATTCGCTATCCTATACCTACTAATATAAAAAGTTACACTTTAAACTTTCACCCCAAATATAAAAAAAAAAACCTGAAAACGTTTATATCACTGTTTTAGTAGACGTTTTTTTTATACATATACCAACTACAAATAATATTTATTTAATTTAGAATAAAAAAAAATATTCTCCTGTTTTAATTATACAGAAGACACAGAGATATAAATAATTTGATTTTCAATCAAGTAATCGAAACTAATTTGCTCAGTATTTTTGATTTGACTGCCTTCAATCAAAAACCTTGTCAATTTCCTTCCACATAAATCTAATATGCTCTCTAAATATGTAGAAATCATATTCCGCTAATCTAAATCAGACTCTATCTCAATTTTTGCCACGCGCTCAAACATTTACATTAATTTGTGCGCCACAGAGACTGATATCAGCTAAAATCCTTTGGGAAAATTGAATTAATTTGAGGCAGAGAATATTATTTGCAAAATAGTAATAATATAGCTGCAAACGGGACTTTGATAGTGCTCACGGCATGCCTAATTGAAATTATGCAAATGAGACTCCATTCTGTTTGCGTGATAAATGAATTTTCATGAAAACCTTCATGACGAGCATAATCAATTGAATGGCTTTAGTAAAGGTGAACTATGTATTGCATGGGCCTTAATTTTGATGTTTTGATTAACAAAACAAGAATTCGCGTAAATTATGCACATTTTGTGTTCAGTGCAAAGCCAGTTGAATGAGGTTTGCTCGGATTTTGCCACGCTGCTGTGTTATCCCATTCTCGTATATCAAATTGCGTGCTAATAACCTCCCTGATGCTCAAATTGGTCGTTTTATTTAAATAAATGTTGTTATAAATGAATTACTGGTAAATACTTTCGCTAGAGCCATTAAATCGGAACCAGGCAAAAGCAGCGAGAGAAAATACTCAAAAATTACAACATGGTGCTTTTGAAATTCGCGAAAACCACTGCGTTATTACAACGGATGCACACGTAAATGTAAAACCCATTAGCCAACTACGAAAATGATAACACAGCCCCTTCCAACCTAATTTAAACTGGGAGCAGAACATCAACAATCCCCCGGAGGCGGTACTTCCACTGTTTAAAATTAGAATTGGCGTATGTCACCTTAACTATGATAGATGTATAATGAGCGCACTATGGGGGCAGGAGCTCACTGGCGCAGCCCTTCAGCTCTAAATGGCATCGGTGTTATCAGTGCTACGCTGTGGGCGGTCAAATATGAAATTTCAATGAAAATATTTGTTTATAATTAAATGTGCACGCCTGTTTTGTGTGGTGGCACAATGTCCTAAATAGGCAACTTCTGCTTGGGACCGTGATTAATTGAAATTAATTAGCACTAATGAAGGGAATCGCTTCTGATGTCCTGGAATATAGTGCCTTCTGACGGCAGGGATTTTCACTTTAGGTACTTGAGTTTTTCGACCACTGGACCTCAGAGACAAGAAATCCTGAGAAATGTTTGTAATAGAACCAGACTTGATGGGGTTCGGTGTGGTTTCATTAGTGCGACGAATATAAGAAATTCTACTGAATGGGCAATAAAATTGGGCAGCATTAGTGTAATTATATGGTGGTGTGACGAAATTGGCTGGAGCCGTCCGAAGAACAGTCCTTGGAGCATGGAACAAAATGTCCGTATTTACGCAACAAATGGTCGTGTAATACCAAAAACATTTATTTATAATACACCTGCTACTGGAAATGGGTAGTTATTATATTTTGCACCCTATATAATTTCTAGAATGCTTAGAATTGTAGACACTGAGAGAAAAATTTAGTTATTTAAATTATTAACTGATAATTAACTAATATTCAACAATTTCGTTAGATGACTTGTTGATAAATACAAATTTGTCGCAAATATAATAGTAAGAAAGAAGAAGTAGAAGTATTTAAAAACAGTAAAAAGTAGTTGCAAAATAACTATAAAATAATTAAAAGGGATTGTTCTTCTAAGTTCTAGTCATGATTGACTACATATAGGGTGCCGCAGCAAGATTTTGAATTTAAATATAGAAAAAAAACAGTGATTAAATATATTTCTTCTAAATGTTTATTAGTAGTAGTGTGATTGTTAACATGAGAGACATGAAATTACCCTTTTCGACGAATTATTGGTAGACGTTTTGGGATAAAGACGACTGGATTGCACGAATGTGGCATGCGGTTTATTCCTTGAGTAATTAAATCGTCTCTGGGGGTTCACAAAGACTTTACTTTGAAACACAACCGAGGTAAAAGTTCAAACAGACTTAATCGCAACTCCTGCGGTGTGGCAGTTCGCGTCATCCTGTAGAAAACAAATGTCATTTGTGTCCAATCCCTCAAACAAAAAATACATTATAGGCACCAATATAAGCACTTAACTTGAGACTGGTTACTGTCAAATATTCTTCATTTTTCTAATCGGCCTTCACAATTACTTAACGTTCTTCCGAAGTGTAAGCTCGGCACAATCCTGAAAGTATTATACCTACGCTTAGAGGCAAAATAGAAGGAGCCGGGGAGTTAAGAATGGCGATATTTACAATAATTTGTTGTTTATAATTTCATTTTTACTTATTAATGTTTTTTTACTTTTAATACCGTCGCAATAGTTTAACTTTAACACGTTGAGTTTTGTACCTTAGCCAGCATAAAATGTACATATACAGTTAAACCTCCATTAATGATGCAAATTAAAAAGTAACCTTTTACTGTAACGGTAAAAAAAAACCTGTGTTTTTGTCGAACTAAAAACTAAGATAACCTACAAAAGGTACAGTCCATATATTTTGCTAAGATGACGCAATTCACAAGCGAATAAAGTACATTCAGGATATGAAGTTACGAGCAAGACGACACTTATCCAGAGCCAAATAGAATCAACAACAGGGCACTAATTACACAATCCCGGAAACTGAGGCGTCAGAAGTATAAATTAATTAATCGTACGGTTCAACGTTAGCTAGTGTTATTTTGCTCATTTTTGTCTCTATTAGTGAGGAGAAAAGCAGTAGCAACCCATACGGATTTCCACACGCAAATAATTTACTCTGGGTAAATGCGAGCATGAAGGGATGTATCCTTAAGCTTTTAAACAACTAAGTCGGATTAAGTCTGAACGTGGAGACTACGAGGCACCACCACCACACAGGACGAAAAAACTAATTTCCATTTTCTGAAATTCTCTGCCTTCATTACAAGGGAAAAAAACGGCACTCTACAAAGCAAAAGATTCGTCAGCGTCGCCTGAGGAAGAAGTAAGTGAATGTTAGAAAATGTCCAGGAATTAGAAAGGATTCAGCGAAATTAAGAAAATTAAAATTTTCTCCCGTTCTGATAACTCGGGACTTCATCTTGGCGATTAAACGCGTCGGACGTAAATTCTTAACTAATTAATGATATTTTTCGTGGAGGGTGCCGTACTTTTTGGGACCGAAATTGGCCATTTAAAATTAATCTGTCAAGCAAATGCGACATTCACCTGGCCATGAATTATGCAAATGTACAGGCTTTCCGGGACCATTTCCAGAGAGAGATAAGAAGAGGGCTTAATTTGATTAAATACTTTTAGTAAAATTTGGGTCGCTTTCAAGCGGTTTTTATTATTATTGCTGTGGTGTGACAGTTTAAAAGGGAAACCATATTTGACTTCTGACAAATATCTTTGTTTCTATAAGACTTTTGAGTTAGCACGTTGATATTAATTAATTAGCTAATTTCACCCTTACCGACTCAAGCCGACCAACTGAGCCGTACTCGATTTTTCCAGGTCTCATCTGTTCTTTTAAGTTATGTAGTAACTAACCCGCAAGAGCAAGAAACTCACAAAATATTCATATCATCATCCATAAAATTTAGTTTATATTTTTTCTCCGCACACTTGTTTTTATAGAAACACAAAAAAAATTAACGGCACTCTGCTTAATGACAATATTAATTCACCATTTTCAAACTCCAATTTGCAAGATAAATATACTAATTTTAAATCACCTAAGTAAGTACCTATTTTCATACAAATTATTAAAAGTTGAGAGTGGTTGACCACAGTTTTAGACCTTCAAGTTAATTTCCTGAAATTAAAACATGAAAATCTCCGATTACAATCTGTGCAGTAATTTTTGCGTAATGCCGAAACTAACATATAGATGTATAAATAGACAAAAGCATTTTAAGAGCAAGTATAGGTACTCATATGCAGTCTCTAGTAGGATTTTAAAAATTGTGTATGTGTACGTATGTTATGTACAGATTATAACCTTTCTTATTTTATTACATTTTACATACAAACTACCCTTCCTAAGAAATATAATCTTTACAATTTAAAATTGGGTGCCACATTTAAAATTATAGAAATTTATTATTTTGATTCCGGTATATCCATTGGATTAGGCATCTTGAATTTGTTTAGAGACCCCACTACCCCGTGCATATTTTTTTAGACTTTTAGTGTTTCTAGTCCGCAGTATTGGAGCCATCATGTCATCTTGAATTTGTAAAATTAGACATAATATTTAAAGTCTATAAATAAATTTTAACAGCAAATAAATTATTTAATATTTGAACTTGCCAATTTTTTTATAATATAACTTCTAAGTTTTGAAGTTATGGACGTTATCTAGCCAAAAATTAATACTAAGTGTAATAAAAAATTAAAATATCCAAAATTGGAAAAATTAAAACACTTACGAAAAAAAAGATATTTTTTTTAAATGTAAATGGATAAAAATTTTGCTAAATTCGCTTGAGATGTAGTACTAGAAAAACATTGTGGGTTGAAGTGAGGAATTTCGTGAAAAAAATATCATTGCATTGTTATAAAAATAAGCAATAATATTTATTGTTGAAGCCTCATCAACATTAATTAATTAAGGAAGAATGGGCCTGTGGTAGCTTGCACCCCAGTGTGCCACTTAAGGGTTAATGTTTCAACTTTCGCTCGAATTGGGCTACAAATTACACATCGTACGAATTTCAGCCGTCAAGCATTTCGATATAAGGATATAGTTTAAACAATAAACATCATTAGGAATGGCAAAACCAACAGTATGCTTTACGCCAGAAAAATTGTTCGATGCTTAACTTGCAAAGTAAACAATTATTTATTTTTTTAAATAATTCATAACAGTTTATCTTAAGATGTTTTTCTTATAATAACTAATAATAATATAATAATTAATTTCGTTCTCACTTCCTTTTGGATTAAATGAAAGTATTGACTCATTAGAAGAATTGTCCAAATGATTTTCTTTAAAGGGTAACATCCCCCTAAAGTTTTGAAATAATGGCAAAGTTTATAATGCTTCCAAAAAAAAAAATTGTTTATAATCGTAAGAATACGTTACATTTGGTCGGCGTGCAAGTCTAAGTAAATTTATCACTTTAAATTGGAAGGAATTTGATGGAAGGAAAATAACACTTTATTTTCTAAATGCTCGGCTTTTCCATAAAATTCAATATGTCACAAAACCCCAACGTATTGCAATAGTAAATGTCATGTACATAACAAGCGTTATTGGCTTTTTGTTCTATATTTAAGTAGTGGGGCAGAATACCCGTGATGCAGACATAATTTGTTAAACTTTTAAAAAAAATCTGTTAAAGAACAACTGTAATTTTGATGAAGCCGTCAAGTTTAAAATAAATGCAACTATTTTTATATATGTTAATTAAGTTTTAGTCCAGTTCCATCGCAGATCCATCATATTTAAGAATATATTTATATTAAACGTGTAGGCTATTTCATAATGCGTGTGAATCTCCTGTCCGTTTATGTCCCATTTTTACTAAAAGCACTTTAAATCAGTGAAAATATTTAAAATCTATTTTTATAGAACCAAGTAGGTACCAATACAGTTTATGTGTAACAAAACCTTTTTAATATTATGAGAATATTTGCCTCTCCACATATTGATAAAACCACTTGCTATATGTATTGGTTTCGCCATCTTGAATCTCACATTTTTGACAATAAAATCCAGTGGTCCCGGAAAACTCTATATGCACTGTATTTTGTGGCAATTAATGAAGTTTAACTTTTTTCATCCGCCATCTTGAATTTTATATTTTTTGTTAATAATTTCGAAATCAGCAGCTCCAAAACCCGTAATTTTTTGATTTTTAAGCATTTCGAACAGCATACTGAATTGATACCAACTGTGCGCAGATTTGATTCTTGAAAAAGTCGCAGAGTAGTTTTATGTATGCCTATATTAATAGTGATTTTATTGCTACTATATTATCACTTCCTCAAAACCCTTCTCAACATTAGACCATTTTTTATGCTTCACAGTGGTAATTTATTAAATCACAATATATGATCATGGTAAAATAGATATAAAATACGCAGATACATTGAAACCAATATTGTGTATATGTTTATGAAAAAAAAATCTCAAAATAAAACATAATTAGATGTCGTAACTCAAATGAGCTTTTACAGACTGCTATTAAAGTAAAGGGTGTGGGCCTCGTGCCTGAAATATATATCTACTGGCGAGATAATAAGTTAGTAATAGTTACATCATGACTGATCGATCATAAGGTTGAAATTCCATTGGGAATGCCCTTTGGTAATAGACTTTTTTCTTACTTCATCAAAATATATCACTGTTATTTTTCTGAAAATCTCAAATAATTCTGACCAGTTTCTTGAAAAGCAAACCCCATTAATATAGCCGACCCGCATAAAACTCCTTTGTAGAGATAGCCGAGTGGAATATCTTTTCCATTTGCTATATAATATGAGATCCACTCAGCAAAAATTCATGGGCATTAGGAAACAAATATACAATCCAAAACTGGCGAAATCCTAAGCCCTCTCACATATAGCGTGAAAATGAGAGGCAATTTAGAGACGACCCGACCGGTCAGTGTTGCGACTCAACACGATGGAGTCGCGATGCCGAGAAAGACTTTAAGCCTTAAAATATATCCAATTTATTTAATCCAATAAGGGAGATGAAAGACGTGCCTATAATATAAACCGAATAAATACTTCGGAGGGCAATCTGGCAAACCTCCCTGGCTGCGTACGCGGTGACGCTGCAAATGTGTAGGGAGATTGTTTTGAGCCATTAAAGAAAGCCTCGGTAAGATCCTCAGCGAGTCAAAGCTTATGATGACGGAATCAGTCATTGGCTAAAAATTGCTTTTGTATCCCGGGGGGCGGCGAGCGGCGGAAGACTCCCCGGCTCGGATATAAATTGATTGCGAATGATGAAAAATTTGAAAATGCAATTTGTTCCAAGCTGCGCGGCAAGCAGTATCATTCATCCCCCGGATTTCCTCCGTGCCAAGCCCACCTTCAGGCAGATGCGGTGCTATTCAAACGGGAAATTTCGCACGATTTCATAAGTGTTGGGAAACGAAGAGACGAAAAAAGATGAATAATGACTACATCAAATCCTTGGAGTTCGACTAATGCTCCAATGTGTTGCGCCGCACCAGATTGAAGACTTTGAGGGGCATTGTTATCAAAAGGCTATTAATGAAATAATCCCTTCGGCGTGCAATTCGGCGTGATTTATTGCTCTTTGGGAGAACGCTGTGCGAGAAAACCACTTAGGAAAATTAGGTTTTTGGGCATGAGCAGTCGGTTTGTCTTGAAAACATTAAAGGGCCGCCCAAAATTGTACTGCACTTTCAAATACAAATTCACTTAGAGTTATGCGTTAAATTTATAAAATAGCGAACAGTGAAATGGGTTTCACCGTAACAGCAAACAACCCCAAATGACGCTAATTTAATTTATTCAGCTGGGGCTGGAAGGGTTTAAAGCAGGCCGTAATAAGTACAATGGGTTTGAGGCCTCGAGGAACTAATCTTTTCCGGGAAGGTGGAGTAGAGCAAAGAAAAAATCGACAAAGCAAATAAACCCTAAAAAATCTGGAGCTTGGGTCCCTTGTTGATTTGGGATCAGGGCCAGCATGGTTGGATAGTAAATTGCTTTGTGATAAAATTTTTTGAACAACATCCATGTCATCCATTTTAAATAAGTACCGCAACAATAATTGAAGTTACCAGAGCGAGCTGCTCCCATGTTGATGCTGATGGTATCCGCGCTGATAGTTGAGCCTCATTATGACACACGGCTTAAGAGTTTTAATCTTTAATTTCCACTCGACATGCGGGTTTTACAAACTCACACAGTTGTCACACGCAACAATTTGGCACCCCTATCAATTTTAAATTGGCACACCTGAATATGCACTTTTCCACATCGAAAAAACGGAAATGCTTTCGTGTGAATCCCACCAGTGCGATCTCCTTTCGAGAGTAAACAAAGAGCCGGAAACGAGGCCAAGAAAACGTCCCACTTTGTGTTCACTTGAATCTCATTCGACACCGTATTTTTTCCCGGAATATAATACGTTCATGTAAAACGTGTTTCTTTTGCTAAAATTTATCACCAAATACCTCACACAATTTTTTTGGCGCACCACATCCTGCGGAAACACTCCAACGACTGGGGACATTCCATCCCGCGAACAGGACTAGGTCACGCATTAATTAATGAACTTGAAATCGAGAAATCGCGGCTGTTTTAATTCGGTTCAGCATCCACTACTGCCTGCGAGCCAACTCGAATTTGCCCACGTACATGATGCAAAAAGGTTCATATCCTCCACCAGCGAGTTTTCCTATTCAACTGGGGAGACTGACTGCTAGAGTGGCAGGCAGGATGCTTTTGGTATACGCTGTCACTCGAAGCTTTTTGCAGAGATTTTTCCCAAGCTTCCCCGGTATATTCCATTCTACTAACTGGCGGTTGCCTCCTGTACTTGAAATCCTTTCTCAAGATAACAAGCTCTTGCGCGGAAGTGCACTGTGGGTACACTTTTCTGCTACCGACTGTCGCTATGTTACTTGTCCAGGTCAGTTACTAAGGGTGGCTTGTTCAAAATTTCATGTTTTCAAGTAGGTTTTGCGGCTTTTATATTAAATTCTTCTTTTGACCTTAGGTACCACAGCTAAAATTTTCAAAATTGAAACAAATCTGGTAAAAATTCATTTAATTACCACGTACACTGGGATATAGAGGAATTAATTTTCAAATATTGTCAATTGTCACTAATTATGGACAACCTGTGTTTCTGTGCAGGATCTAATATTCTAACTAATATGGGTATGTAAAACAAAAATTGATTGATGAGAGTTACACCGAATTACATCAATCACTTAAGGAGAGTGTAGAACTAATGACAAGGCGAACCATACATGGTCTCATAAATGTTCCGCTTTCTCCACAACTGTTTATTCGATTAAGATGTTTTTGATTTCTCATTGTAGTCATAATAAACGACTTTACAACCATGGGTAGTTGATTTTTGTAAAGGTTTGAATTGTTATTTAACTTTTTTCGGGAACCACTAGAAATATCTGCTCCCGGCTTTATCAGCTTGTTCAGCAATTTTGAATAAACTTTACCGAAGCTCTATAAAGTTAGCGTCTCAGTTAGAACGGATTAAAAAGACACAAGTGTTATCTAAAGGTCACTAAATTATTATAATTGGCCAGATAGTCGCATTAATTTAACAGCGATATAATTTTTTTTATTTAGGAAATTTACTAAAAGAGAATTTTGAAAAATTAAAACACAATTAAAGAAGTCATATCGCTGACCAGAATTAGTGACCTTTGAAATAACACTTGTGGAGACACGTTCTATATAAGGTGGTAACTTCGTAGAGCCCTTTACGGAAGTGTTTTTTAATTAAATAAGGTCATAGCTGGCATAAAAACTACATTTCGCATGGCATACAAGAGCCGAGTATAAAGATTTTAAATGTTGCATAGTACGCTGAGAACAATTAATGTTACTTTAGCGGCACTTTGGTGTACATTTGGTCGACGCCCTCAAGACGGAATATGCGGGCAAATATGTATTGGTGGTCGACGTATTCGCTGCTTTCAGGAACAGAGATATGAAAAGAAAAATGAGATAGACACATTCAGAGATTCCAGGGAATTGAAACTTCGAAATAATTTAATTCCTAAAGGAACACACATCTTACTGGATTGGTACTACTAGTGGAGTTCCTCAGGGTTCTATATTAGGCCGTCTTCTTTTCTCTATATTCAAGATATTATTGAGGACGTGAAAATACATCTACATATTTCCTGACGACGTAGAACTGTACCAGTCTAGCCCTATTAGTCTGATTGATGATCAGACATACCACCGATTTACCTTTATTCCCTAAACTTGACGCAAAGTGTACTCGAAAGGTCAATGTGGCGTTCAATGACTGTGCTTCGTCTATAATTTAAGATGATATGATCATGTTTCATCGTATGCCAATGCCATATTAAGTATAATGTCCAATCCAAACCTATATAGACAGGCGGGCTCTGACGTTATTGCATTAGTTAATTGTGGCTAAGACACCTTCATATTTGCATGAGCATATGGTTTTCTTGCAGTCTTCTTCTCCGTTCCCGAAAGGTACCCTATGGGACCCTATTACTAAGCCACCGCTGTTCGTTCGTTCGTCCGTCCGTCTGTCTGTCATCGGGGTGTATCTCATGAACCGTAATAGATAGATAGTTTAAATTTTCACAGAGTGTGTATATCTATTGCCCCTTAAACAAGAAATAATTAAAAACCAAAATGGCGAATTACAAACTGGCCGCCATGCAAATTAGAAGAAAAAAAATTCCAATATGATATAGCGCCTCTCTTGTTTTTTTTACAAAAGTATTTAAAAAGTACATAGTGTTATATCTTGTACGATGGTACGATACTTCGTGCGCGAGTTCGACTCGCACTTCACCGGTTTTTTATATTCGGCTCAATCCAGAAAACTCTTGTGACTCAATGCCACATATTTGCATACCCTTATTCGAAAGTTTTAAGCAGTACTTAATTTTGTACTAATTACCTATTAATTTATTAAATAAGACGACAGAAGCACGTAGACACGACATACCTTCCTTTGCATACTTTTTGAGTCTATCATCAGATCAGCAAGATGGTACCATAATATTATATTGTTATAAGAACTAAACATATCTGTCAAATTTTGCCATTTAATCGGATATCAATAAGTGTGAAATAAAAAGAAATCACTTTGAAAAAAACCTTGCAACCCTCCTGCTTCTTTCGTATATGTACGCGAAAGAGGAAAAAAATTCAAATTATACACTCCGGTCCATTTACCGTCATATTAATGTAGCGATGGATTCATTCGGTACATGGCATGAATCGCACGAACACTAAATATGTAATTGAAGTCTATAAAGCATGAAAATGAACACAACCCGTCGAACAGTTCTATACACCAATCGCTCATTACGACAAATAAATAAATTTTAATATACCTTCGGAAACTGAACAGACTGCACAAAAGATTTTTATTTGTGAACAAATTTTTACGTCATGTTTTGCTATGTTGAATTCAAATTCGGTGGAATAAATCATGCAAATAAAACATACATATTTGTGAAATTTACTGAACTGAGCCCCAACTGTAACTGAAATTTGAACGGCATGCCAATTACCGCCTATGCAGCACTGGGAATAAAATTAATGAGTGTGATGAAATTTTCCGCTGCAATGATGCTGTGAATAAATTCGATAAAATAACAGTTGCTCAAAATTGATTTCCTGTATAAATAGTATGAATCAAAGGATGTGAATCTCCAAACAACTATTAACGCATTTTAGTGTAAACGAGCTAAAAGTGGAAGGATCGCACACATGAAAGAAAATTATTTAAAAATGTAATAACATCAAATATTTTTTTAAAGCTTCTGAAGTAATTCTTTTTTTTTCGAGTCCTGCGGATGGCTTGGTGAAATAAAATTAATATCAAAGAAAGATACAAAACTATGTAAAATAAATATGCTGACCAGGTACTGAATGATGAATTGGAAATCTGTGCAACTACGAATTATGATTGAGGAAAGCGAGAATGGATTTAAAATGCCTGTAGAAATATACTAGACAATAGTATGTATAACGCGATACAGGGAAGAGTTAAACTTAATTTTACTATTAATTAATTAATCCGCCATCTGAAATTCCCCAACCATGAAAGCAAATTCGCAGTCACCAATTCTGAAAAACATCTAAAAAGCGTTTTGAGCTTTGAGGCCATTTATGTTTTCATTATTTCAATGTAATGATCTAATCTAGAAGGATGTAATTCTTAAGTCCGCTATAATCTAAAAACATTAACATTTTTGAGTCCTCCATATCGGAGCCATCATCTTGAGTTTGTAAATCTTATTTGAAATCAGCGATCCAACTTTTACAGATATTTGATAGTTTTGTATTTTGAGTCAGCTATATTGGAACCACCATGAGATGTCGAAATGAAACTAAATCTAGATTGAAACCAGTAATATTCAAGTTGTTAAAATTTTATTAACATAGATCTATTATTTTTTGAGTTCACATTAAAATATGTTCAGCTTAGCAATCACGATATTAGTAGAATGCTCTAATTAAAAGATAAATCACGGGCAGACATTTTCCAGTAGAATATGTGCAAAATAAATTTCAATCCTCGAATTAAGGGTTCTCTTATTTTATTATATTATATTATATTATATATATATATTATATAATATAAAATTATTTTCTCGGCCCATATCGCAGTTTGACATGCAGACATGCTCTCTGGAGATATATTGTGGCTGACAATTGCTTTATATTTTTGTGGAAATACAATACCTAAAAGTGCTAAAAGGGACGGCCGAGGTTTAGCTAAAGCTAAATTTAGGTATGATTTATATTATTGAAAAGATTTTATATTAACGGATGTATATCTTTACGAATCATTTTACACGTTTCTCCATTTCGGTTTCTTGAAATATTTTCTTGTTCTTTAAAATCCTTTTAACAATTTATTTCACAAAGCAATTAACTACTATTTAAAATTTTTTTGTTTCCTAATTTCTCATTCACAAACGCATAAAATACGAAAGTACCTACTTGTAAAAATTTAGTTAGGAAATAAAAAAGAACATACCAAGCTGCGTCGTAAAGCTCACTCATGCACTTAGCATTAATTGGCTTAGAAATTGTTTGTGCACCAGAATTTCAACCCATTGGCAAAATACTGACATTATAAAATGAGTGCACTCATCTGACTTTTCCTGTTTAGAGCAAGCAGGAAAAGCTTTTCTAATTAATTAACAAATCTAATTAAATTTCTTCCATTACTCATATTTTCTGAATTTTCTGTAGTACAAAATTTCAAATGTATTTGAAACATTCTCATACTCTTTACCTGCATCCGAATGGCAAGGCGGAGTCATTATTCTGGTGACTGACTCCTTTCGTTGTTTTATGTACAATATTAGTTTTTAAGTTTTCCGCAATTCTGTTGTTAAGGGTTGAGAGCTGCATTCACATAAATTCGTGAATGTCCAGTCTCATGTTCTAAAAAGTATTATTAAAGTTGTGGGAATGCAAACATTCATCTAATGGAACCATAAATCCATTACAACCGCACCGAATAAAACTGGTAAACTTAATGGATTGCAACATTTGGAAATTCCGGGAATCTGCATAAGTACAAACTTCCTCTGTCCTAGCGATTGCCAAGAAAATTTAAGGCCACAACAAATTTGTAAATCAGAATTTCTCAAATGTTTCCACTTTAGTTTCATGAGGAATAATGGTCGGGACTATACATATGTGCTATGCAAGTCCCTATACGAAGTTCTATGGCCCCAAAGCCTGTTGATCGCGCTTTAAACAAACTTGCATAGAAAATATCCCATAAATCACCTCCGTATGTCAGGACCAATTTGAAGTTCAATACGCTGGAAAAGCGATGGGTGAGTTGGACTGTATCCAGTACCACCCCACAACAAGAAAATGATCCTTTGGTGCCCGCTTAGCTGCTACTACAAAAGTGCATCATGGCATCTAACGAACATTTGCTGTGGGGTGAAAAGCTCTGAGAAGCTCTCTTATATTATTGGATACTCTCTCTTCTATGGCATGGGGTAAGTTTTATGCTTGCGTTGAATCTGTGTTTACGTGAAATTACAGTGGGATGCATCTTGCCGGCAGACGTTGCTTGGAACAAATCTTATTTCTTTTTCTTTTTACATTCTGCATATCTTGATCTTTTGTTAATTTAAAGAAACCTCCTAAGAACGACAATTCCTATGAAACAAAATTCCGAAAGTCCAAACCTTGCAAACAAATCTTACGAGTCTAGTTTGAATAATCGCAAGAGTGTATTCTTTTCTATATTTATTGAAATGTGTGAAATAAGACTACGACTATTTTTTCAAAACTTTCAAAAAGTTAAGGAAATATTTAAGTGCCAATCTCCCTTCTTATAGCGCTCTTTAAACACGTTTTTCAGGTTATAGGATTTTTCAACTCGCTGCACAATGGACCGAAGAAATTATTATTTTGCCAAAACAAGTTTATCAAAGTTGAGGACACGGCAGACCTATTTATTTATTCGTATTCGACCAATATGCGCTATTCAAATTCGTAATTCAGATACCCGAATTTAAATAATTATGCGAGTTATTCGCGTCAATACGAAGTTTTTGAAAAATCACTAAAATATCCAATAGTTAGTTACTGTAGCGTTATTCTCACATTGATAGAGACATTTATTTATTTCTTATTGAATAATTATACTTTATTTATTTTACATATATATGTATTTATATATATAATTGGTTGAATAGTTTTTACAAGTTATAAGCTTTTATTTAACTTGTCCTTTTAGGTCAAATCTTGCAATCAACTTCTAATTAAGTTGGAGCTTTGAAAATTTACACACATATATATGTAAGTCCGGAATCAATGCAAATGTAATACAGTATATCCAATACCCAACATCGCCAACTTTATTGGTAAGGTTGGTTTAATGGAAATAAGCAACTAATTTAGTTGTACATATGAAATGACAAATTTTGAAGTACGAGCAGCGTAAAAATAAAATTATCCCTTCAAGTTTTATTTTTAATGTTGACATTACAGTAAGCATAATTCAATAAGAAGAAGGCACAGAAAACTTGACCCATATGAGATAGCAACATAATCAGTCCAGTAGTTTATATGTTAGTGGTCTAACCTCAGACCACCGGCATTGCCCACCAATTGAATTTAATATTTTTTTTTGTTTTTAAATGCATTTCAAAACATAGTTCATAATCCAGAGTATAGCATAAATAACAAGTTTTGGTACTTGGGTGTTTTTGGGGTCACTAATTTAAAATATATTGCACAAATTGGATGCAAGATGGCGAGTCCAATATCGAAGACTCAACCTATACTCAATACTGAATTTTTAACCTCAGCTTTGGCCTTACTGGAAAGTTGAAAACGGTGGTTTTTTTGTGGGGTGTTTTGTGCAAAGGGAGGTCACATTTTGTGATGATATGAGCAGGAAGTGCTATTTAGTGGTTGTAAAATTTAGAAATTTCGGATCTACCTTTAAAATTGGTCATTTAAGATGACGATCAGAAACTCCAAACATTAAGAAATGAAAAGACTGAGATAATGAGAACTCAAGATAATGGGCACATGGTAATTATATTATGGTATTATTCATAATTAAACAATTGTATGGGGGTGATCTCAACCGTTTAATAGTTACAGGGTGATCCATAAATTCGGCATGGATATTATTATTTGTTTTTTATCTTTTGATTTACTCAACGCAGCGAGATTAAACTCATACAAAACAACTACTATCTTCTTAACGTTTTTTCCAAAAATACCATCAATGTTTGTCTACCTCTACCACTGCTGGTACAGTCACCTACGAAAGTGGAAAAATGCTCTGAGATTTCCTAAAATTCACGCTTCTCGGAAATTCATGTATTCTATTACATTTCTCGTCTTGTTGCCTTTTCAAGGAGGTACAACATGTCCAGATAAGGAATCAATATAAAGATTTATACGTGGGAAACCTTTCACTGGATTTTAAAAAAATCTGCATTTTACAAGTTTACCGAGAATATAGATTTATTCATCAGAGGCTTCCCTTCGAAAATCAGTGATAAAAACAAACCCAAATATATTAATTAATTTATCCTAATAATATTTCGTTCTTTACAACAATCTCGTCATGAATTGTGTACCAGGAAAGCCCACAGCAATTTACTTCCACCTAAAATTTTCGGAGTCACATGACCTATAAAATGTGCATAGGGACAAATATATGAACAAGTATACATAAAGCTGAGAAAAAAAAATATTCTTAGAAAATTTTCCCAAAAGTTTTATTCACGGCCAAGTTTTCCACTGCCATGCGGCCATCAGGAAATCGCACAGCTTCCACATTTGGCTCAAACGTATTCCCGTAGTCCCCCCATTGAAAGCGGTCTCACAAATATTTGCTTCAGAAAGTTTGTGGACTTTTTTTCTGCTATTCATTTGTCAAGAGCTTTCGATATGAAAGCGCCGCAAGACAAAAGATTAATCTGAAAAGCAAATTTTCCGGGAAAATAATTTTCAATTCGCCATTAAGGGGAGGTAAAGAAGCACTTTATGCCCACAGTGTGTGCTCTATGAGCGGCCAAAGTTTCCGGGCGGCGCGGCGGCCGGAACAAGTACCTAGTTTTGCGTGCACTCTAGTGGTGTTTATGCATCGCTGTTACAATTCTGTCAGTGGATTCTTTCAATATTTGATATATTACATACCCGACAAGAAAATTACTATGGGTATATGCTACTGGGATTTCACAGTGCCCTCCTGGCACTCTGCGCAGCCCAAACATGAAATTTCCCGACCTGCTTTCTCCAAATATAAAAATATTTTCGCGTATGTAATTACCACTCTCATCTCTCATTGCTTGTCTGCAATTGCAAAAAACCGAGAAAAAAGGCATTTCGGGTTAAGTGATTACACCAGTAGTTCGCCGGAAGCTCGCAACGCCGCGACGCTAGGATTCCAGGCTGCGAGGACAAAGTGATGCTGACATGTTACTGCCTTCCGTTAATAATTTTGCAAGACTTTCATTTGGACAAACAACAACTAATGAGGACAATATCCCTGGCTGTGGGGGTGCACAATTTAGCTGATGGTGAATTATTTGCTTTTTTAAAAACTTGTCAACGTTCCGAGCACTGTGCAGCTAAAGAAAATGCAAATCTCCCGAGCGGAGCTGCAACCAGCAACGTATGACTGCAAGATTCAGGAACTATGTAAATACTCGTCAAGAACTCTGCTTTTATTAACATAATTCCGTGTTTACGCAAACCCAAAGGGTTTGTATATTGATGTTAGCACAAGTTCAGAAGATTGCCCGACTAAATGCATGCGGCAAACAAGGAATTTTAAGCAATTTTTTCTGGCTTAATTGCGAGAGCATTTAGCATTTGGATTGCAAGCAAGCTGGCGAGTTATTAAACTTATTTTTTTTCTCATAGTTAAGGTCAAGAATGTTGCAGCGTTTATTAAAAGCTCGCGCAGAATGTTCCATTTTAATTCTTTTATGAATTCATCTGCACACTCGGAGAGCTGGAAAATTCTGTTTGGGCACCGTCAAGCCATGGGTTAATTTTATGTACTCTGCAAGGACCTCTTTTAACCAGTGAATAATTCATAACCCCCTCGCACTGTGCTAAACATGTTGGGTCAATCAGTAGGGTTTAACTACGGCGGGGGTTTTAAAGGAGCTGCTACTCCAGCTACACAAGTATGAGCAATAAACCACTGTTTTACTTTCGCTCCGAAAGTTAATCATAAGCTACAAGAAATTACTGAAAATATTTCTGCACCAAGAAAAATAAAGAAAAGCATGGTACATGCAGGCATTTCCATGGAAAAAGCATTCTTGGGCTTTAAAGTTTTATTCTTTTTGGGGAAATATTATTTTTGAAGTCCTGGAAATGTTGGTCTTCCACAATGGTTTGTGTACCAAAAACAAGGGTTATTTACAGTGAATTCAACCTTTTCGAATGGTCCTATGGTAGCTGGATTTTCCTCTCCCGTGAAATTTAACAAAGTTTTTCAACTCTACTTTTAAACTGGTTGTAATTTCAAGGTGGAAGGAATCAGGTAAAGTACACAAAATTGAATTGCATGGATAACTTTAAAAGAAAATTCCGGCACTGAGCAGGAAATAAAATTCGGTGAAGAGGGGCTGAGACCTTGGAAGCTTCTTACTACACCTGCATATTTCATAACGTGCACAACTTAATATAAAATTACCCACCCGTCGTGCGTGCTTGTTTATTTTCTTTACAAATGTAACGATTTAGTTTTAAAGAACTTTTGTAAAGTAAATTTATCTATCTATATATATAAAAATGAATATTTGTTTGTTTCTTTCTTTCTTCGTCTTCTATGCGTTCCTACACCATTCATCCGATTGCGATGAAACTTTGATGAGCTGTTGTGCCCCTCACTCGGGAAGGTTTCTGGCAAAAAAAATCTGATGGCGGATCCAAATTGGAATTTTCTCACTTCAAGGAATCGTTATGAAAGAGGGCACGCGGGGGTTTTCGAGAACGCTGATCTCGAATCTGCATTCAAATAAGGCGACCGAAATTCTTCAATTTAAATCAATTTTCATGAAATTTAATATGAAGACGTCTTTGTGATTACGGAATTCAAACCTACCAAAATTTAACGCGCGTTTAGGAGCCAACTAATAGAGCACAGCCAAATTTCATTTTTTATATAACTTTTTTCTTTTCTCAATTAGTTAGTTTCTGAACCCTCACATAACCATAATTAAAATTGGTCTTCATTTCAATTCAGAAAATATATAGAAGCATAATAAATTAAACACACCACGTAATGACATTTTTATTACTTCTTTAAAAAAGCTGTGCGACGTCGGGGACAATGGTATTTTGTTATTTACACGACGCGTATACACGTTGAACGCTGTTAGCTGGTTTAAAAATATAATCAATTAGCAAATCGATTGACAAAATTAATTTATGTTGCAACTTGCATTTATAAGACCATAAAACAAAGCTGACTCTAGCGCCCGCTTCGAAACATGAAAAACGAGGAACGTTTAATTCTCCGTCTATCTAAAAAAGCGACGTGAGTGAAGATCCGGGAGTTAGCAAAGTTGGCTCGAGCTCAAAATCGGCGAGCGTCCTTGCCGAGTCCTAGTTAAAGCTGCATCGCCACAATTTAGTTACAGTGAATTATTTTCGCTGATTCATTTTAATGAAAATTAAATGAAATTCGTGTTTATGTTTCATTTTGATTGATGCAGTTTTTACCTCTGGCAAAGCTGATTTAATCTTAATTTTGAAAGCTTTGGATAAAATTCACTTTTGAATCATTAACACCTTTTACATAAATCTATTCAATGGTGGCAGCAAGAGATGGTCGGGATGGAGCGGTACGCTGATATAATTTATAGGAAACTAATAACTTCATAGTGCAGTTATATTGGGTATTAAGTTGTTCATCCGCTCGCAATAAAATATCAGAAAACTTTGATGCCCGGTAACAACCCATAAATGTAAATAAAATTTGAAAAAATAACTCTTTTCTTTTAGAACTAATAATAAAAATTTTAGATCTTCAATTTTAATAGCGCAACACAGTCCAAACGTATTCTTGAGAGCTTTCCGTCGTTACTAACCACGAGACATTTGAAAAGCAAAAGGTGTTGTTATAAAAAAAAGGATTTTTTTACTAGAAAAAATTACTTCCATAAAACAAACATATATTTCCGTCAGCCTTTGGAAAATTGAAAAACAGCACTATACCATAGAGGAATTCACGCTTTGTTGCACTTATTGTTGAAATAAAAGTAAAAGAGATTGCCATATAAACAAGCAATAGAGATACGTATATATGTATAATAGCCCTCATATATGAAACAATGTAGAAAAGTTAAAAGAGATACAAAAATGAAAAACAAACGAGAAGTGAGAGAAAAAAATTAAGAACACTTCAAATTGTGCATTCGTTGGTGGTTTAATTAAATCATATAAAATCATTATTTAGCTGAAGTGACCTATAAAATGATCCGTTGGACGACGTCCGTTGAAAATGTGAAAGCAACGGATTCCAGACACATACACCCTGGACAAAGACCGAACGCTCACCAAATTGGGTGACGAAAATATATATAAAGAATTTCAAATCCCAACCGAAGTTGTCGCAGACCACTATAGACACTATAGACGTTGCAAGCGATTTTCTTCATGGAATATGATCGCAACATGTCATCTCATTATTAATGATAATTTCCAGGGTGATAATATTAAAGAACCAATCTCATTACGATAAATTGGAAGAAGAGTGCACTTGCGTCCACTCCAATCCCCCATTCTATCCAAATAATCACTTATGCTACAGACGCTATCCTCGACTAGGCCAATTGGTCATGTCAAGTATATCTCAACATCAACCACACAAAAATCAACCGACACATCAATAACAACATGAGGAAGGTCATCAATGCAAAGGAAAAAAGAGGCGGGCCAGAAATTGAACCCTGAGGTACTACAAATTACAAAGGAACAGCATCAGAAACAACATCAGAAACAACATTTAACGTGTTGAGTGCGTAGGATGAGAAACAATACGTGTTGGAAAGTTTATTAAGGAATCTATGATGATCCACAGTGTTAAAAGTTTTACTGAAATCCAACAGCGTCTGAATAGTAATATGGTCATTGTCCAGAGCTTCGTGTATATCTGTCACAACATTTAATACAGCTGTTTCGCAGCTATGAGACTTACGAAAACCTAATTGGCAGCAGGCTATTGTTGTTGATGTGATTACACTAGTTTGCTTCCATATGTAAAGTTGTTAGACGATTGTTTATCACGTGTGTTAATGGTTTAAGTATACCAGTTAATACGATATTTACGAACCGAGGAGTTATACAATCGGATCCAGTGGCATTCGATTTAATATACTGCACGATATTCCAATTATTCGAGATGAACGATTTCGGAAAGGCATGCATGAGTTCATAAGTGTTTCGATTATCTCCTATGAGTACGGAATACACACGCATACTTGTAACATAAATAAGAACTTGGGCCGATATTGTTTATATATCTTCCTCAAGGCTTTCATGTCGATGATAGAACAAAATGACAATAAAATTAAAACGTCGTATTCCACTATTTGGCAACTATGAATAAATTGAATATGTATAGGAGATGAAGGCAATAAAATGATAAAATTTTTGAACGAGTATTTGTTTATTTTTCACCCGTATGCGAAATCTACTTTGAAACTCGCAAAGCCAGATTTAGCCTTGAAGTGCCATATGTAAGAAAATTCAATGCATGACAAGTCTATTCCATTGGCGCCGCCACATGAAAACAAATTTTCCTTGTGTTTGACATCTTTATTACGGCACAGCCTACACACTAACATTTCAATTTTCCACATGATACACGTAAAAGAACCGCAACAGCAGCCGTGGGGCTATGACTTTCTACTTGTGGAAGAATGACAAGTACGGTGTGGCACTGAGCTATTCAATATTGAAAACAATTAATAATGTATCCCGTCATTAAACTGTTCTATCTACATCAAAAGACAATATTTCATGTTTAGTTCCAAACCAAGGTACCTAGGTACATTACTAGAGATTATACTTCTCCGACCGTTCAACTACTCTATACGTATATTTATATCCTGCTAAAATCTTGCATATTACTTTAATTTTAAGAATAAAAATTTCTTTAAAGAGGGACGGATTATGATACTATGCACGAGCTTTTAGAAAAGAATAACAAATACTATAGAGCGCTTCAGTCTTATTTAGAGGATGTTGGCAGAAGAACAAAAGAGTCTTTCCCTTTGAAAACACATTTTTCGGGATAATTATGTAGAAATATGTACTGCCGATATGCCCCATGCTCATTATTTCGGTAGCAGTCTCAAGGGAAGACCTCTGGTTGGATTTTTAATTTGAAATCTTTGAAACGTGTTATACGTCTCATTAAGGGAAATTGTATGAAAATGACTTTCACTGAGTTTGACGCAAGCCAGCAGCATGTTGAGTACCCTTCAGGCAAGCGAGAGGAGGGGCTATGCTGCATCCGAAATTGAGAGCATTCGGCGCCAGTCTTTAACGCCCGATTATGAAATAATTGCAAGCGACTTCAAATTTGAATAACGAGCAGAATAAAAGGGAATTTCATTCAAATGGATCGCTGTGAGCTTCTGTTGCACATCAAGAGAATATTATGTAAATTTGAGTTATTCACTCGTCACATACTCCTTCCTCCCCAGTCCTCTCAGATACTTCAGATATCGACTGAGACGCTTCGGCTTCCTTTGGAGTTTCCCTTTTGCGTTATCAAAAGCAACCCAAAGTAGTCGTTTTTTTGCATCAACTCTCCGGAACAGATAAAATATGGAAATATCGATAACAACCTCTGAGGATATTAAGGAAAAGCCCCGAAGAAGCCTGATTCTTTATACGTATAGTCAACAGCGGCAGCGAGAGATTGCTCCATGTTTCACTGCTTTCAAATGCACTCTCGAGTGTAGCTGCTCTGCTCGAACGACGTTAGAAGACTTTTACTGGCCTGTAGGTGTAGGATGCACGCCAGTCGTCTCACTAAATGGGAATAGAAAACTGCACTTGTGCACCCGCCGCCGGTGTATGCCAATCGTATTCAAATGTTAGATGGGTACTAAAACCTCTTAAATGTCCATAACATTATGAACCACACTTAATACCTAACTTCAAAGGAAATATTATTGATACAGAGCAGGGGTAGACAACCTTCTTGAAGGCTCTGCTGTACTTTGAATTTATATAATTCATGTGGTCATAAAATCAACCAATTTTCAGTCCATTTTCAGGATTTATTGGCATTCACACATGCTCGCTCCTTGGTCTATATTTAGAAAAATGTTTTTCATTTGCAGGCAACACCATAAAACGTATGAAACCAGTGCAAGAAGACGTACCTGCTCGGCTTGTGCGAAGAGCCTTCTTTAGCCATTCAAGTTGTTTGCGGAATATAAAAGTGTTTCATAATACACGAAGTGCTCTTGATTTACAGCGCAAGAAATTGTAGCCACTCCATGGTAAGAGGCTATAAAGGGAACGTTAACTACCAGCAGTATAACCCTGAAAGTCAATTTGTATAATAAGTGATAATTGCGTAGCTTGCAACGTGTAAATATAGAAAAGGGGAATATTGCCTTCGACGTTTATAGCTGAATATGGAATTTTATGTAGTCTTGGAAATTATTTTATTTAATTTGCTTAATGCATTGGCGCAGAGAGTTTTCTACAAAGAGCTGCAGATTTTCTAGTCATTAACACGCTTTTATTAGCTTCACCTGTAACTAGCAATGTATGTAAAGCATTTTTGGAAATCGAATTTAACCAACTTTTAATTATTGGATTATCATACAATTTGGCAGTTGTGTGTATTTCTGTTGTCAATACAACATAGTATATCCAATACCCTTCTAAATGCAATATGGCGGGCACCCCAAGATGGCGTCTTACCTTTTTCTTATATTGGTATGAATATGCGTATGAAATGAAAGGCTACCACCAGTAGAATACGATTAGCTATATGACGTTATTAAAGTCAAAACACAAATCACATAAAAAACTAATTAGGTAATTAAATTTGGCTATGGTACGGTCATATCACGCTTTTATTAGGTGACCTTTATATATGTAATAATATAAAATATACTGAAAAGTAAAAAATAAAATAATTGTTTCAAAAACTAAAAAAAACGCTTTTATAAGTACTGCACTAAAAAGCAAAAAAATAATTGCCAGATTTAGCGTTACCACATTTCCTGATGTGTTAGAATTGGTTGTTTTTGTATTGCCCGCTCAGTCCAGGCGTAAATATGAATAACATAATCAAAGAGGGCCTTTATAAACAAAATTTTCCGAAGTTCCCGCCCTAATATCTATGCCCATTTCACCCGACGAGCTACCCTGCTATCATGGGATATTCAACTTCCCTCTCGATAATATGATCTCTCATACATTGTGGGTATTCTGTTACGCAACACTGTATTATTATTATATTATCTTTGTCTATTGGCGTCAGGTTCGCAATGATATTCCATTTTTTGTCAAGGCCTTCAAAAACAAGGTTTAGGTTTTTATTCTTGTATAAGGATTGAGCGGCAAGTGATATTGAAATGTCATCTGGTTGTAAAGTCAAAGTGGATAAAAATACTTTTAGTTCTTCTCCTCAAACCAAAAGGTTTTGATGATCGATCAGTCAGTGAGTGCTCAAATCGCTTCGTGTAAAATTGTGCCTTGGTCGGCATTCTGGTGCACTTAGATAACGAAACTGTATTATTGGCGTATTATAGTGGTATCTTGAATAAGTGATAATACTGCTTTTTACAAAAAAAATTAATTTTCAAAGAAATCATAAAATGATAAATATCTGTCAGCATTTGTACGTGTTGATAAATCTGACATACTTATTCTGTAACATGAAAAGATTACGAAATGCGATACGATTCTTACGATCTTTGTAGATCAGATAACGGCATTTTGTGAAATCATTTAATTATTCCAAAGTATTAAGAAGGCATTCTCAGTAATTAAATTTAAAATAAAGGATAGTGCACGTACTCTTTAATAGCTAAAATAAGAACAACATTCCGTGAGTTGTATGTATGGCTTGGCATGGTAAAAGGTATTATACGTGCAAGAAAATAACCCCATCTTACTAATTTTTTATAAAACGGCTCTCATTCAATTGGCCGCTTGTGAATTTCATGTTGAATACCAAAGCTCTAGCTATTTAAGAAGCGTTTTGTATGCAAGAGCTGCTTGTGAGAACATTTTCACTAAACAGCAAATACAAATTCGTCGCAGAAGAAATTAGCATTTTAAATACCAGGATGATGTGCATAATAAAAAGTTTTTATTTTCCTCATCTTTTGGTTAGAAACACAAATTAACTTATCCCTTCTACCCTTTCGTATTCTTAGAAGGGTCCTTAGCTTCAGTGACTAATGCGAATAACTTCCGAAGACAGAGTAGATGAGCAGAAATCCTTCGCAGAAAAGTTACATATCTCGTCCCCAAGCCCAGGCCTCCCTTAACCAGTACTTCATCAGAATAATTTTGTGGGTTAGAGGAGCAAAAAGGCCGTAGCAAAAAATTGCGGCCTGTGAAGACGTTGATGGGGATTATTGAAAGCTATTGGGGGACCGCTTTTAATAAAGAGGAAGATTTACGATAAAGTGTGCCATGGATTGTGGAAATTTTCCCAACAGAATTGAAATTTTCAGTGCTGGAAAACAATACAGGGACTAACTGGCGAACAAAACTGTAAAATCACGACGCGAAATTAAGGGAGTGCTTCCTCCGAAATGAAAAGCCTCCCCTTATAGCTCAACCAGGAGGGCTTATGATGCTAACGGAGGAGGTATTTGGGATTTATAATAAATTAACTTATTGGAGCTTCCCACCCGCGCTTCTTAATTGCCTCTCATTTCCGATTGCTTCTTCGGTTAGCCTTTTTGCCTATATAAATGCTGTCGACTGCCCCAAAGCTGGGCTGTGAGAAAGGAAATTATATTGTGTAGGTACAGATACCCAAGCGAGCGGCGATAACTAAAGGACGCTAAAGGAGATTCTTGAGATGCTTTTGAAAAGGAGTTTGTTTGAAATGAATAACTTGTAAAAAGGAGATTTCAGAACTAATTGGCTTTTGAGTTAACCAACAAGTTAGTTCTGAGCCATTATCTGCGAATTATAATCGCTTCAAATAGAACTAGAAACCTTGGAAAATAAGGCAAATCGGAACTATTGTTCCTTTTCCTCCACTTATGTTGCCCATTGTAATGCAACCTTAAATCTAGTAAACCCATAATAATATTTTAGCCGTAACTTAATATATTTGAAAAGTTAGAGGAGGCCTCTTAAAAATGTATCTTAAAGTATATACCTCATCAAACTTGCCTTCATCACTTCAAAGTGCGGCTCTCAACGTGAGAACATCTCTAAATTATGTTGGTTCAGTCACAGTGAAAAATATTGTTTGAGTGCGTGCCTTTGCTGTAGGAATTTGGTTTCGTGATTGATAGCGTTTCACTCAAAATTGCGAGTTCGACTCTTTAAGTCTTTTGCTTGAATTCAAAGCTATACCTTCTGACAATGGAATCGTTCGCTAAAGACGAGCAATTTATCTTTCCGAAAATATTCTCCATTTCCTGTAAATCAAGTCAAGTAGAAGGAATTCGAACTTGCTTTATGTATTTGAATGTAGAAGTTGCTGTGACGGGTTATCTAAAAAAGTGAGAAGGGAAGTTTATATACCTTTATAGTGACTTCAATTATAAATTCAATAAAATATGAAAAATTGGTCTTAATATGTGAACAGATCACTGTGGGTCCTTTTCCCATTCTTCTATTCAAAACCCTATTGTTGAATTCAAAAACTCTACTGTCAATTGCAATATTACTATGTAAGCTCGCGTTCCTTCAAACCATACGTCTGAATTATGAAATTTAAAATTACAATTCAGTCATTTTCCTACAAATGGAACCAATTCGATCTTACAAATTACATTAAGTAATTAAGCAATGTGTAGTGTCATGACATATGTTTCTACATACTAAGTTTAAATGACTGGAATTGGTTTAATTTCATCCATAAAATTCCAATAAAATTTTAGATGTTATTTAAAGTCGTTTTTAATAAAGGAGATAGACTGAAGCTTACTGATAAGAGGCAGCATGGAAAAACAGCCCCCAAGTTTGAGTAAACCCCCTCCCCCTACCTCTGCTCCCCTGACAAAAGTTTAAGCACTTTTTATAGCATCTTCTGTCACGTTTCTCAATATTTATGGCATTCTGATATATATGTGTATATTTGTCGTCGAATGTTGTCTTGCGAAGCCGTGCGAATCTTTGGCTTGTTTACATAAACCAATGACTTGAAATAGCCCCAAAAAGTCTGCCAAATAAGCCGCAGAGACTGTCCCGAAATGCATATATAATTGTTGATGTCCCTAGGCACTCTTCCACATCACGGCTCACATATGCTCATGTGGTGCCTGGCTCCTCAAAGCGTGCGGCCAAGCCCGGTACCGGACGCCGGGGAACTCTGATCTGAAACGCATGTTGTATTAAAATCACTAGCGAAATATTCTGTAAGAGCATTGACACAATTATTCCACGTTCTTGAGGATTATGGCGGTCCATGGCTTAATATCTTGTATCTGTTTACAGCATAGCTGCTAATTTTACACTCACAGGAGACGCTATTTCCAACAGTTATGGCATCCTCCGATGGAATAATACCTCTTGCCCTTTTATAGAAAGCACAAATTCTGTTCGTTTGTTTGTGTTGCATACAGATGCAAATGGTCCATCCAATTATTGCTAAATTTTGTATGGGTACTTTCTGATTCTAATATGGTAAATACAATAAACTAAATCTCTTTAGATTTTCGCAAAATTTGGCACACATGGGTTTATGGAGTTACTGGTTTCATAAGCGATCCCAAATTTTGAAAATTTAATATATCTAGCGTCTGTATTGTGGTAGACATAAAATACAAAATTTCTTTAGAACTTCATGCAGGTTGACGCACATAGGTTTTAGTTTATTGATTTTACAAAATGAAGATGGCAGGTTCAATATGTCCTATTCAATATACAAAATTTCCCTTGAATTTCATAAAAACTCACACTTGGGTCTTTTGGGATCTCCAACTTTAAATATAGATTCTAATTTAAAAACTAAAAGAGTATAGAACTAATGTGGCGAAGTCAACATAAAAAATTAAAAAAGGAGCACGAAGAATTCCCTGGATTGATGCGCCGCCGATAGTTTTATGTATAATAAAACAGTGATAGGGTTGTATCTGTATACATACTTCACAGTAAAGAATCTGCCATCAAAATTTTGTGATTTATAATGTCCCATCTAACACGGCATCAAAAAATCCTCACCTTCATTAGATTTAGATTGGACACTTCTGGGCTTTTAGGGTTGGTAATTTCAAGGTAAAAAATGTTTCCAAAAGAAATTACTTTTGCAAACTCTTGGTGTACCTAATTAGGGATTTTTAGGGTGTTAGAATAATTACAGCCTCCCCTTACAATTTAAGAATTAAAATGTGGGATATAATCTGTCATCATTACATTTGTGAGCGTTTTTTCTTTTTTCATGACAAAAAATGTATAAGCACGGAGAAAAGCGGATGTATGTATATATAAGGTGTTACATAAATACGTAGAATAAAGTATAAGAATTGATTTCCTAATGTGTCCTGAGCGACGTCTGTTATGGAGATACGCCACAAATTTCCTCCTAAGAAAAGATTCTAATAAGGCTCCAGGCGCAAACGTTTTCTATTTAATCTTCCCATTTGTTTTAATTAGTACAATAACAAAATTTCCTACTTTAAATTCAATTATTCAAATAGCAAGCTCTTCATGTAAGTGTCTGCAATCAAAATAATAAAATTTAATGCTAATGCTACCTAAGCTTGTTGGGCTTTCGTTGTGGTAACATATTTAAGCTTATACGGAATAAGCTGTTATTCTAATTTCTTAAATGCTAACATTCTGCAAAGTGAAATTCATTTAATTCTTCCAGAAACCTACGACGCGATGATTCACCATAAGCCTTGCAGAGACACACGTCTCCCGAATCAACTAATTAGACTTGTAAAATGTGAGCTTATTAATTGAGGAGTTTTATGGATACGAACGGACATCACGATTGGCGTCGTCCCCTTGGGGCCAATTTGGGTTAGAAATTCGTAGAACTAATTAACTTGTGATATTAACATTAATGAATACAGCTATCTATACGAAATAACGTATCCTCTATTAAATCAAAACCAGTAAAGGAGGTGGCTGGTTTGGGCACGTCCTTTTTAACACCATCCTGCAATCCTCACCAAACGTAAAGTGACCATAGCCCATCTCAGAAAGCTGAAAGGCCTTTGAGAGATACGGGCTGTCACACAGCCTGTAACAAATAGAAACATAAAAAGCAACGACCCAACCATATGACGGCAGGTTAATCTCTTCCCGTTCTCTAAACCTTTTGATAAACTGATAAGTCATGAGTTGGAGGCCAAATTGTATCAATGACCCGATTTCCTGACGAGTAGGCGCTAGCTATGCTGTGAGCTCTTTCATATAAACTTAAAGAATGCTCGAGGCGAACAATGAATAGACAATCAATAATAGCACTATGCCTTAACACACGGTCATACATATCCATATGTAGCACAAGCAAAGAGATAAGCGCATGAAAAGATGGCAAATGGGCTGAAAACGTGAACATATAACAATGGCTGAACTGTTGATTCTGTCCAGTAGATGTATGGTTGTTAAGCACTTAAATCCAAGACTTTTCAAAAATTCTTTAAGGCCTTGGGAGTTTGGATGAAAAGGATAAAGCGCTTCAGGCGAATTCAAATCTTGAATAAGCTTTTCATATTCCACGTATATTAATAATACCTCTCACGTTATGCATATGATACCTCTAAAAGAACTGATACCTATCACTGCCATGGGTGACAAGATAAGTCTGTCAGGGAGCAATTTGAACGACGAGAGTAATCCAGGCATGTCTCAAATGAATTTTAAAACAAAGTCCATTTTTATTTTATGAATGATTGTCTCAACTATGAAATTCAGACCATGCAACAAACTAAAACGTTTTCCTCAAAGTATATTCCAAATAGCAGTGCCTAACATATTTGCACCGTGTAAATTCCGTGTGATACGGATTCGAGTCAGTGCCTATTTCCACCCCACGTGTGTCTGTGCGCACATCGGTGCTAAAAGGCAAATTTCAGTCCATAGATATTTTGTAAAAGGAAAATTGTCAGTCAGTAGACATTTAATAAAAGGCAAATTTTCTTTTTATGTATTGTTGTGTACCCGAGTTCGTATCGCACGGACTTTATACAGAATCCGGAAAAACCGAAAAAATTCACTTGTTGTTGATTGTAGAACACCAAAAGCCATTATGATTATAGTTAGAGAGATGAGTGTAATAATGGGTCAAGAGTTGTCCATCGACAAAATATTACACAAATAATCCTTATAACTGCAAGGTCCATATGAATCTTGGTGATGCGGCCAGGAGAATGCGTCTGAAGTGTAAAGTTGTTACGGTAACACAGCTTTTGGACGATCGAAAAATGATCCCAATTCAAATTTCAGCCAATTCTGACAATCCTGGCGATTTGGCAGTTTTTAAAAAAGTTAATTTTTGAAATGCTGCTGGATTGTTGAAAATAATTTTGTTTTCAAAAATTAATATTTTAAGAATTCGTATCTTTTATAGTATTGGTATTCACGATTTGTTGTATTTGCTATTGTGTCGTTACATCAAATTTAAATCTTCAAATTTCCATAGTTGTTTTCCATGGCAACCGATTACTTTACACCTTTTACAGCGATACAATGACAAATACATACAACAAAGCATCAATACCCCTAGTTTGTATTAATTAACAGGTGACCGTAAGTTAAAACAGTAATATAAATCTTGTAGATAAAATAACTATAAATTTGAAAACATGTTAATCCGAAAAAAAAGCCCAAACTAAAAAAATTGCTTTAAGTCGCTGACAAATCACTCCTGTACATAATATTACCAATGTAGTTGTACAATGTCAGTCAGTCAGAAAACTGTACCATATCCGCTGAATTGCATGTAGCAACACAAAATGACCATTCTCACGCAGAAGAAAAAGCTACCGTATGATGACCAAAATCCGCGAGATACATATGTAGGTGACAAAAATTGCAATGCAAATGAAGGAGCTGCAGCTATGTTGGTTGGTTTGGTTGTAGTTTGGTCGTGGTTTTGTTTTCTATAGAGATTAGGCATTACAGTTTTAAAGTGTTACAAGATCAGCATTACCTCAAAACGACACAATACATGAATAACACGAAAGTCCAACGAATTTCTTCACAAAATTTCGCATTTCAAGGTGCCCGATTTTATGAATTCAAAATAACGGCTTCAATATTACTTATAAGTCAATCGGGCGAACCCTTTCGCATTTAAATGTAAGTATAAACATTGTTGTGGAATTGACAATTTTATAAACCTAAATATCCGAATTACGATAGCATTCCAGCATTCTTGTGTGTATTTTTATGAAGTTCAGTACTTTTGGGTTATTGGGTTCGAAAAATTTAAATATGGTATTCGAAACATACTCAAAAGAATAAATTTCTCTAGACGAACCTTTATTTATCATCGTCTTGGAAAACAGGACTTTCACTTAGTTCGCGTGGATTCTGTGAATTGCCACACATGTTTTTTTTTACTTTTAATTAACTCTACTGTTCTCCTCTGCCAAAGTGCACACATGTACCTACTCCTTCGGTTCATAATCAAAATTTTGCGCATTGACATGTCATGTCGGAGAGGTTTTCTTAACAAATTGTAGGTACATATTCACCTTTCTTTTCAGTTGGTTCAACAGATACTTTTCCCATGTAACATATATCATAGTTGAACTAGTACAGCAATACTTCCACTACCACAGACCGTCCGTATTTACTCAACGCACTCGTAGTTCCGACTCCTAACTACCGTTTAATAATATTCAGTGGCCGACAGAAGGGGCTATAGGGTCTGCATGTAAGTATTCAAAAGTTTGATGCGGAGAGAAGTTATTAGTTCATGTTAAAATGAAGCAGAGGACATAAGTAGGTTCTTTTTTTTTGACAAAAAAACACGTCTAGCATCCCCAAACTTCAAATCCTAAGTCCGCCACTGATCACATTTGCATAACAAACAAAACTCAGCACGATCGTTGCATGAACTTTGTTACAAGCACAATATATGTAATGTGCTCTGTTGTGATTGATTATACGTATAATTAAAAGAGGTTCGCATTCCGATTACATCTACAACACCTTGAATAAAGCTTTAGCCAAGTTTTCTGATTCTATTATAATTTTCAAATAGTTATAACTGGATACCTTCATACTTACTCAACTGGAATTATAAAGTTGCTTTTCCTTTTCGTAATACCACTTAAAAAAAATAAAAAATATTAGCGGCATCAGGTATCCCATAGACCTTAAATCCTGCAAAATCTTAATTTACTCCGGCTTATTTATAATGTTCTTAATTTGAAATTCTTCAAAACTTATTAGGAACTTATGATTGGAACCAATTATTCTTTACTTCAAAGGGATTTCATGAACATGGATGGTGATGTTTTCAAGCATGAAGGTTTCGAGCTTGTTTCGAGTCTGCTTTTAATTCATGAGAATTTATTTCGGTGCCAAACATTATAATAAGCGTATGCGCAGTGCTGCATCGAGTAGCTTGCGCGACGCGAGGGACGAACGTTGTGGAGTGGGCAGACGGCACTCACAGTCATTTCTCCACGACAGCGCAGATTACACAATTATTTTGAACTTTTAATTACTTTAGTAAAGTTCATATTCTAGAATTTATTTTTTTTTAGAGTTTATTTATATCTTCAGTTCACACCCGTCTCGGGCTTTTTCATACTTGCAAATTAAAACTGTTGATGACATTTACTTTGTCACACGATGATAAAGTTCTGACCGAAATGACGAGGTTGTGTAATTTCTAAAAAATCTGGATTTTTATGTTTTTTTATTATTATTTGCGGGTGGGTGCTTGGCCGCCGACACGAATACAGCGGAAGCGGAGCAGTAGAAACTAAGGACGGTTCCATACAAATGCATACAATCTTCCTTACTGCTCCTGCCCCGCTTCCGCTTCCATTGTGTTATTGGCCCGTGGCCACCACGATGACAATAAAAACTCAGATGGAAGTCCTCGTCAAAACGAATCATATGAGCCCAAACACGAGGTAGCTGCTATATACCATTGCGGAGTTCCCCTCGACTGCCTGCCATTTCCATTATCAGGTCACCATAATATTTTATTTTCATTTGCCATTCTATGTGCCAAGTTATATTAAAATCGGTTAACGGGAAGTAGATGAAATTCAATAAACGGGATTCATCCCCTAATTTTCCACCCCTAGAGGTGGAAATTTAAATGGGACCACTCTCGAGATATAGCCAATTCAATAAAAAAAGAATTATTAAAAACTGTTTATAATCCGCAAAGACTTGCCGTAACATACACACACATAATATGCAGTCGAATTGAGAACCTCCCTTTTTTTTATTCGGTTAAAAAGCAGTCGGCACCTAATTCATTCTCAATATCAATTTACTTTTACCAGTCAAAGTCTCTTATAGGTAGAAATAAAGTGAAATATGTCAACACAAAAGGAACAACCATATTAAATGAACGTAAAGCATTTAATGAGCGTAATTGGAAAACAATAACTTCACAAAGTCGGATTAATCTGCAAACTAACTGTAGTAAACGTTCAGACTTAAAGCCATACTAATACTCCGGGAGAAAGAATCGATTAAAATCTATACAAACATCATGAGTGTAACGTCCTCAAGGACTTCAATGAAATTCAAAATGCCTGCTTGATGCTGGAAACCCAGGATGTCTCTAAAACTCCTAAAACTCCGACGAAACGAAATTTAAGTTTCGGGGTATCTGCAGTAGGAGTTGCCTTCAATTAAGTCACGGGGCATCCATTCTTCGTACAGAGGTAGTTGGTTCTTTTTAACTTCCACTTCCCTAAGGACTCGGACTATGTTTCCGCCCACCAACTTTTTAATTTCGGCACTGCCCCATAGTCGGTCTCTGGCCAACTCCGCTAGGAGAAACGGATAGCTCTTAGGTGCCCCACTGAGACCCACATGGTCCACTCCGGCTATTTTTCGCACATAATTTATAGTCCTGATGGCCTCGGAGACTGAGAGCTGTCGATCTCCGCACTTTTCCATATTCAGCATGATGACACCCCCGTTCTGCGGTAGAAGGCTGTAAAAAGAAATTTTTTATTCACTAGCGAAGCAAATTTTGAGTTTTATGAGCTTATCAACCTTAGGATGTGGTCGGGCACTGATGCTAAGCTACTGCTGTTGCAAAATGACAATGGAGCAGCGTTTGAAAGCAGAACTGGCGCCTTAGCCTCCCTCATGGCCATTGTCATAGCGTTCTCGGATAATTGTGATATTTCCACAAGCATCCCCAAGCGATTCATTTCATGCACAACGGTCTGCAACAGCAAGCGGAACAAAAACGCATTTATGCAGAGCAGAAAAAAACTCTCGCGAAATATTCAAATTTTTTTAGAGGTTCAAATTTGCATAGAAATTGGACGTGGCAAGCACATCTTACCTGCCCGAAATCAGTTAAAGTGTTGGTGTAATTCTCCTCTATGATGTGGTCGTACTTTACAGCTGCAGCTGCCCAGGGAGTAGTGCATCCCAGGCTGGTGATGGATATAAACCGAGCTCCCAACATATAGAGCGACCGGAGCACGGCTAGACTGGCTCCCAAAGCATGTCCACCTCCAATTCCCAGCAGAACGGCTATTTGCCTGTTGGAGTGGGCCTCCCTCATTTCTTCGGCTGTTTCCACTATCTTAAAACCCTTAGTTTTTCTTATCGCTCGCCTTGCCTCATCGATCCCCTCAAGGGCTAGCTGTACAGCATCTAGGTACTGGGCACCGCACGGTACCTCAATTGGCCAGAGCACAGCACCCACAAGACTATTTTTCACTTCGCTGATACTGGTTGAGAAATTCTTGTTGGTTTTGGGGCTCCAGTATCCCTCAACTAAAGGTGAGTCGGTTAGGAGCCTTCTGATGAAGGATAATCTAGCTTCTAGCAAAGATGATGACCGGAGCTGAAGGGCAAGTGGAACACCTCCGGCTATGACGATGCATACTAAAGTCGCTGACAGTATCGCCAGAATTTTCCGGCCCTTATTACTCTTCTCCTGCAAATTTGCCAAGTTTTCCTTCTTGTACGACCGGATGCTACCATTTTTCATCTTTTCCGAGTACTTGGTTATCTCTGGAGGTAGTTCGATGTCCGATATTTCCGTGAAAACGAAACATTGCTGCTTGCAGTGTGGCTGGTGCTGATGCACCGGATGGAGCTCCATGAAATCGTGATTCGTAACCGGGTTCATAACACTTGGCAACCGTCGTAAAACCTAAAAACTTCTCCTCCCGCTTTATTTACCAACAAGGATAAATTCTTGACGTTGAATTTATCGATTTTCATAGATATCTAGCCATGCGCTTTGAGTCCTTGGTGGAAGGTAAAACGTTGATCATTTTTGAATGTGATTTCTATGGCAAAAAGTTGAGAGACATTCAGTCTTCGCTTAAAATAATATTTATAATAATCGAATTAACAAAAGTAAAGTAGGTACTCTAATATTTCGCTAGTCGTAGAATTTGCTATAGGTAATTGGATTGATTGAGCACCGAAAATTCTGCACTAAGTATGTAACGGTGCATTATTCGGCAATCCACTTTATAATTTAATATTCAAACGAGTGCGGTGCGAATGTGGGCTGCTGTAAGGAACTTTAAAAACAACCTTTTCTTTCACACGTTTTTTTTTTCCTGTGTTGCTTTTCCTTTAATTCACACCCTGCTGCGGAGCTACAGTCATTTTAGTGTACCTCAGTGACCTTATGATAGGTTACATCCAGTTGTAATTGTCAAATGTATTTGTTTGTTGTTAATCTCTTAATCTTTGAATAGACAAAGATCACACCTGATTGCGCCCGACTGTTGGACAAAACTTTCAAAGCCGTTTTCAGGCGTAGATAAAATGTTCTAGAGGGGTTTTCATAAAAACTAACGAATATTCATGTTCTCAAACCCCTTTTTGGCCTTTTCGGCTCGATTAGCGCGTGCGATGCGAGCTCGAAATTTGTGGGTTTTATTTCGAAGACATGATATCGGTTTACATAGGTGCATGGCTAAGGGAGTTGTAGGTGTTGTCTATATATATAATCGCCATTTGAACCGTTTACCAACTTTGTAGACATTTCGGGAGTGTTGGAATTCCCCTACCTTACCTAAACCATGTAAAAAACTCGTCCGAAAAAAAGTCCTTCAAATTGTTTGTCCTACAAAATATGCCCATTTTTGTAAATTCGAAAAAAAAGTTCAGAAACATGTTCTTCAAAATTGTATTGTATGTTTATATCTGCATAATTGTTTTCTTTTCATTAGGAGTCTCGTGCTATAGGGCTTTTTACTCGTTCTACACCATGCAAACTAATTGATCGAAAATTTAATAGAGTATTATTGTTTGGGCGAGAAAATTCCTCCCTATTATATCAAGAGGAATTTAAAAGTTAACACTAAAAAATCCCAGGGCTCTATTGTTCATCATTTCTTTAAATAGGGTGGTTCATAGGGTACACCGGATGTAAATATCGCAAAATGTTTGTTATATTTAAGTTTATTTATTTATTCATCATCAACAGGTACAATTACCTAGTTGACCATCTGACACTTACAATAAGAAAAAATGGAAAAGGATCATTAAATAGCCATGCAATAAAATTTACAAAAAAGAAAATAATTAAAAATGCTATGTATGTATGAAACATGTAAACAATATATGTAATATAAATAAGAATAAAATCAGACTTCCATATAGTTCAATAGTGCTTCCTTTAGTGTGAGTTTGAAATTATTAAAATCCAAACAATTAAAATAATTATTGTGATATCTTGACATAGACGCCATCGGTTCAAAAGTGCCATAGTTTGTCCGGTGGTAGGAAGAATATAAAAATTCTCGTCCTCTGGTCACTCGGGGGCGTGTATTAATATTCACGAGACTTAAGAGAGTGGGAGAGTCTATACCGCCAGTAACAATAGCATGCATAAATAAACCACCCGCAACCTCTCTACGCTTCGAAAGCGGCGTCAAACATAATAACCTCAATCTGCTTGCATACGGAGGAAGATTGCAGGGGTCCGCCCATGGCAAGAGCGTAGCGTAGGAATCTTTTCTGTACCGCCTCAACGCGATTGACTTGCACATCATAGTGTGGCATCCACACTATAGATGCGTATTCCAGTATGGGACGGACGAAAGTACAATACAAAATTTTTAAGATAAAAGGCTCGTCAAATTCCTTCGACCAACGTTTTACAAAACCAAGTACTGAATTGATATGGCGTCCAAAATTAAATTTATTATCGATGGTTAAGCCAAGGTCAACAACACTATCTTGTCTAGACAAACTCTTCCCGAGGATGATGATTCAAGTTGATTGAATTCATGATGTTTTCCTCTGGAGTCTTGTAAAGTCCAAGGTCTCTGCTAACGCACGTGTGTGTATAGAAAAATAGTAAATTTACCAAAGAGCAAATCATTTACGTACATTTTCTCTTTTTACACCAGCAGCAATTCCATACCAGGCGCCCCTAAATTTTATAAATTAAAGAGCGGGATTCGAAACAATTTGTAAACTGTAAATCATCAGTCTGTAGGCATCTATTTGTGAAAGGTAAATAATTTCAGCGAGTAGATAATTTGTAAAAGGTGAATAAAAATAAGGTTAGTTGACATCTTGAATACTACAAAAGTACTACTTTATAAAATATCTTGAAAACGGGCCGAGTAGGAATTTTTTCAATAATTTCCCGTTGATTAGGATAACAAAGCGCCGCGAAAACACCTATCAAATTTAGGGACACCTCGGACGGAATGCTCCCCATATACCGACTTTTGTGAAAGAGGAAAACTAATTTGTTGAACAATTTGATTTAAATATCGCGCCACACAACGCAGCCCGTATCTAAAATCGGCATGTGCGGGTTCTTTTAAAACTTCAAAAAGAAGAAGATATAACCACAAACAAATACGAACATTTTTTTAATTTGGTGTTGTACTCGCTTTCTAGCATTTGCTATTCATTTCAACCAACCGAGTCAGTTTTAAATATAAGCCAAGAATGGTTTTTACTCTGAGCTTGGCCTAGTTACACAGAAGCAATTGCACAACTATAAGGACTCAGCGAGCGCTTGATGAAATTTATAAATATCTTTCAATCGTCGGACAACTGTATCAGTAAACATTAGAAAATGTCGACAACAGAGTTCAAGCACGCTTTAAGAAAGCTGGAGTACCCAGCCTGCGCCCGCGAGGCTCTGGCTCGAATAGGTTTGTTGTACAATTCCTTTCCCCGCACCTCGGCATTTAACGGATCCCTTCTAGAAAGCTTGGTGCTAACACGGGGAAAACAACAAGAATTTGCAATAGACTTGATCTCAGAATTCGTTTTCCTCGAAAAAGCGAAAGACAGCGATTCCCGAAAGGGCTACAATGCAGCAGCACCAATGTTCTTGGTGCAGGAGTTCCAGTTGGTGGTGGTGCTTTCCGAGTTCTTCTCCAGACCAGGACCTGATGCGACTCGCAACGCGGTATTCTTGTCCCTCTTCGGGGCGAACCTAACACCGGCCAGATCTAATGTCTTAGTAAAGCTCATTAGCACGTCGGTGTCAGCTTCAATAGCCCCTCTCTTGTGTGCAGCTGGCACTTGGATGCAGCAGCTAGGTTGCACTTCTACTCCAAGCTTGGAGCTGGCACAAAGTCTGGTAAAGGACTTCGTCACCTTCTCGAAGAAAACGTCCGATCAGCTGAAGCAGCTGCCTTTGGTGGCACCAAGGTTGGCTTTGAGTTTTTCACGTTTCCATATAATTGGCGAAATGATAATTGCAGATTTGCAGCGAATTTTATGACTGCAGTGGCTGATTTGTACATGAACGAGGCAAAAGGGGCCCTGATCCCTCCGCCTGACATGCTGCTGGAAGTTTTTACCGAATGGGTTGGTTTAGGGTGCCATTTTTTGGCTGTTGTCATGCTTAATTCATACACTTGCAGGTAACAGACAATCCGAACCTCTGCTTAGCTTCTCAACAGCCGATGGCTCTTCCCAGCGGGGCAATTGCAATGCCCGTTGTGACACCCTTGGCCGGTCTTATAAGGTGGTGTGTGCTAGCGCCGGTTGTCAGCCAGAAGGGGACATACAACAAACTACACTTGGCTCTGCTGGAGACATTCCTGCAAATACCTCCTGCGAATGGGCCTCCTACAGCGCTCAATGCCCAGCACTTATCGCTGATTATAAATCCGCTGAAAATGCATTCGAGAAAGTTGATGACGGAAAACATAAACCCTGAGGATGACGAAAACTTCCAGGCAAGCCTCGAGCGATTTGCACAAGCGGTCCAAGTGGCATTTGCCTCAAAATGCATCTACGGGAGTGTGCCGCAGCTGCTCTGCATGCTGGAAACCCTGCCCGCGAACAGCCTGATGGACATTGTAATAAAAGCTCACAAGATATCGTAAAAACTAGCTTTATTAAAACGGCTTAAAGCGACGCGAGTTCTTCAGCGTCTCTATCCTCTTCTTGTCCTCTTCGAACTTCTTCCGCAGGCTCACAATGTTTTGCATCTTGGACTCCCTGATCTGGAAGGTGTAGAAGTTCGTCAGTTCCTTCTTCTTCTTGCTGAGCTCCATTTTCTCCTCGAGCTTGCTGATCACCGATTGCTTTTGCTTGAATCCCGCGTTCCGACCTCTCGTGGTTACAGTGACCCAACCCTCGTCGTCTGCTACTTGTGCCTTTTCTGCCTGAATCTCCCCTTGTTCCTTTTTATCATACACAGCCATGTACTCGTTGATCTCCGCCTGGAGCTGGTCCTCGTCTTCTATGCCCGCAAGATGCTCGTTCATCCATTTTTCCACTCCGGACTTAACCACTGTACCGTTTTCGTCGAAGAGGTCAATGGATTCGAGTTTCAGGGCTTCTTTTAAAGATTTTGTGGAGTTAAACACTACGTAGGCCACTTTGAAACAAAAAGGGGGCCTCTTCGATATGAACTTGTCGTAGGCAGGCTCCACGGGGTCATCTGTTTTTGCAGGGGGCTTGGAGTGGAATTGCACTGAAACCACTCCGTTTGGAAAACCGTGCTTAAGGTTGTCCTCTGTCACGTATGGAGGGATATTCGAGAGAAACAACGTGCGCCCCTCAGGCTTCCGGGGATCTTTCACTCTTGTGGTATTTTCCTTCACGAAAACGGTGTGACCGGTTTTGGGCTTTTGGCATAATTTTAGCAATATTGCTGTGAGACGAGCAATGTGTTAATTTTCTTTGATTTTATTGCGGAAGCTACATACCTCTGTACCCTTGAATTTCCTGCATTTCGTGCCGCAAAATTTGTAAACAAATCCACGTGAAACAGACTGCCAAGTGCCCCAGTCCCTGACGTTACAGGTGACAGCGGCATCGAACATGTCCGGGCTGGTTTTCTCCTCAACGAGTCTCGATAGAGGTATTATCGAAATGTCACGCTGACTTTATTGACAGCAGTGTGAAAACGCAAAGCCATTTTCGTTAGATTCGTGATGCGCGCAGATTTATTGTAAATATTTGAACTAAACTAATTTCCAATGAGTCGAAAAGCTTCTGCGTCGTCAGAAAACCAAATAAAGGGTGCAACGATCAGCTTTAACGGACTACACAAGCGGTTCCAGGTACGCAATCGCTATAATTAATTTGAAGATCGCTCATGCATTTTATTGTCGCGCCAGGAGTCCCTTCGTCGCGCATACGCTGGAAGTAATGTTAAAATCCTGAAGGCTGACTACGATTCATTCAAAAATAACAATGACTCGGATAAGAAGCCAGCCCTGGATCAGGCATTCCGAGAGCTCCTTCTGCTCGAGCTCATCAGGAACATCGAGCGCGTGGGGCAGCTCATCGCCCTGTCGGTGGATGCTGCACGGGAAGACATGGTCTCGGTAACTATTCCGGTCGTGCTATTGGGGGACGCCTTCGATGCTGTTACCTTAGACAAATGCGAGCAAATCTTCACGTTTGTCGAGGACAGGGTATCGGTGTGGAAGGAGGAGCATTTCTTCACATCTTGCAAGAACAATCTGCTAAGGATGTGCAACGATCTCCTCAGACGCCTATCTCGGTCGCAAAATACAGTTTTCTGCGGTCGCATTTTGCTTTTCCTTGCCAAGTTCTTCCCCTTCTCGGAGAGGTCTGGGCTGAACATAATTTCCGAGTTCAACCTGGACAACATCACCGAGTACGGCGTCGAGGGGAAGGATATGGAGGAGGCTCTGGGGGATACTGTCGAGGATATTCCGGTACAAATTGACTATAATCTTTACTGCAAGTTTTGGGCGCTACAGGACTACTTCCGCAACCCCAACCAATGCTACAACAAAGTCCAGTGGAAAACATTTGCCAGTGTAGGAACCCTTTGAAGCTTCCTACTATTTCCAGCTAAATACGCTTCGTTACAGCATGCCTCCAGTGTTCTTTCGGCGTTTAGCAGTTTTAAGCTTGAGGAGCCCCGGATAACTAGTCCCAGCAAGCGGAAAGCAGAAGCCACTCCAATGGAAGTGAGCGAGATAGCCGTGAAGTCAGAGAATTTCTTTGCGAAATTCCTTACAAATCCAAAGTTATTAGCACTGCAGTTGTCGGATTCCAATTTCAGGCGCTCTGTACTCGTGCAGTTCATAATTCTCTTCCAGTACCTAACATCCACCGTCAAGTTCAAAGCGTAAGTCAGCGCTTTTGATACTTAACCGCTTTTATAATCGACTCAATTCTGCAGGGACTCCTATAACCTTACAACCTCCCAGTCAGAGTACATCAAGGAGACAGAGGCTAAAGTGTACAAATTAATCGAAGAGACTCCTCCGCAGGGAAAGAAATTTGCGAAGACTGTACAACATATGCTACAACGAGAAGAGCTTTGGAATAACTGGAAGAACGAAGGCTGTAAGGAATTCAAACGACCTGAATCCGTTGAGGAAGTATCTAAACCAGCTCCCAAAAAGGCAAGGAGGAGCCTGGGAGATTTCGTAAAGGAAGCATCCAGGCAAGGAAAGTTCTTCTTGGGCAAGTAAGTTATTTGAAAAGCATTCATCTGTAACTTTCACCTAAACTCCTTAATTTCCTTCAGTACCGAATTAACTCGCTTGTGGAACCTCTCTCCAGACAACTTACAAGCCTGCAGGAGTGAAGAGCGAAACTTCCTTCCACCGCTTGAAACGTACCTGGACAACCCCCGTGAAAAGAACGATCCATCGTTCGAATGGCGCGCTCTACGTCTTTTAGCACGGCAGTCCCCGTACTTTTTCACTCTCTTCAACACGCCTTCCTACAAAGTGGCTGACTACCTCGAGAACGTTCGAAAAAAGATCCAGAAGGACAAAATCGAAATTAGGGTGGAGATTCAAGAAGGCTCGAGCGCCCCAGAGCCCACTGAGCAGGAAAGCGTTGCTTTAGAGGAGCAAGAAGAAACGGAACTACTCAAGACTGAGCAGCTCACTCCCGATGATAAGAACACCCACAAAAGCAATCCGGTTACTAAGGAGCATATTGAGGATATCGCTCCAAAAATTAGCAGCGACTGGAAGAAGCTCGGTAAGAAATTGGGGTATTCCCCCGACGAACTGTTGTACTTCGAAACAGAGAACCCCACCGTCGCCAGTCAGTGCAGGGCGATGCTTAATATTTGGTTCGAGGACGATGTGGACGCTAGCCTCGACAATCTAGCTTACATTCTCGAAGGACTTGACATGCATGCAGCTGCGGATGCTGTTAAAGCCATCATAGACCCTCCGAATAAAATGGAAGACATCTCCGACTAGCATTAGCGGTCTTTCTACTGTAAGATGCGCAAATAAAATATTTTAAGTAAGAAGCCCGTGTTTTTGTTTACCAAGGCGAATTACATAAGCAACGCATACGCTTTAAATAACCCTCCACAAAATTCCACACCGCGCAGTTCTTGGAGGGACTGCTTGGACAAAATTTCACTAATAATGGGAGGAGACAAAAATGCAGTTCGTTTGGTACAATTGCATAATTAACAAGCCTTGCGACGGCGGGCGGTCGCCAAGCGTTGAGCCAAGCGATGTCGGCTCCAAACGTAGGGATTAGCAGTACGAGATGCCAATGCAAGTAACCTCTTGAAACGTTGCCAATCGTCTACATTTAGGTGGCTTGGCCTAAAAATTATCTAGTAGTTCCTAATAAATTCTAAAACTAAATTCTAATATTGTGAAACAAAGTCCGCCGACGCGTCTGGCTTGTGCCCGATTTGATCCGTAACTACTGAATAGACTGCTCCGGTTTTTACGATTAGATGGATTGATTCACGAGGGAAGTAGATGTACAAGTTTTTTAAATTCAACCCCTAAACAGGAAAACTAAGAGCTGAAATTTCCTCCTAAGCTCCTCCTTTTAGTGGCCTCATAACTCGAGAACCACTGATCCGAGTTTGCATGGTTTTTTTAGTTTATAGATATTCTAGCAGACCCGTCCCAGCTTTGCCCCGTTTTTCCATATTTATAAATTAAAATGTTTGCAGAATGAACGAAACTGTTTCAATTTTCATCTGAATTTAAGCACGGTAAAACTTTTGCAGAATGCATAAAGCTGTTATATGCGCGGAGACGGATTTTCATTTTTTTCTCGCGGGAACCCAAAATATTCCCGGGATAAAATAGGCTACTACTCATTAACGACAAAATACTCTACCCTCCAGTGGAGGTCCCATCAAAATCTGTTAAGCCGTTCAAGCCCGACAAAATACCCTACCTTCCACTGAAAGTTACATAAGAAGCGACTTATCCGTTGCCGAGATTAGCTCCGGCAAACATTTTTGAAATTTTTGTTTGGGTTTTGGTATCGTGCAAATAATCATAAGAAAACAAAGACCATAAGAATAAATACTCATTTACATAACTTTTGGGCGCCATATTGATATTTAAGTTCGAATTTTCAATAAACGATTTAAAATCAGCGGTCCCAAAAACCACCATATATTCATTTTCATGTAAATTCGTTCAAGTCGAGAATTTTCGGTCGCCATATTGGATCCACCATGGTTTAAACCCTACAATTGCATAGCTATTCAACAGTGGCAACTTCATTCGAATCCATTCGTTTTTCAGTTTGGGAGATATAAGGTAATAGCGCGAAAAGTCTTCCTCATTCATCTATGCCGATATGAGATATATGTACATAGATAGATTCTCTGGTTTAGGTCTGTCTATAAAAAATTGTAGAGTTTCAAAATGGCGACTGAAAACCTTCAACTTCAAAGGATTCGTATGACCCGTTTTATGTTTTCGGGGTCGCTGATTTCGAATATTTTTTTTTTATATGATAATGCCAAAGCTCAGGCGACTAAAATTCACCTTGCGGGTACGCGAGACGCCTTTGTATAGTGGCGCTTTTGAAGAGATCTACTAGCAATCAGACTAAAAATTTCACTGGAATAAGACCCGTAGAACTCGAAAATTGAGACATTGTGTCGATGGTCTAAGGAATCTTGCTATATGGGATTAGCTCCCAAGAGTACCTGAATGGGTTACAGGGTGGATTTATCCTCCCTGAAAAAAATAAATAATTGGCAGGTTATTTTAATTGGCGTTGTGAGTTATAACATATGTGCATTAAATGAGACATGGTTCGCTTTACCACAAGCGCGTATTTTGGAGATATATGCGTCCAATGATCCGAACAGCGTTCCCACGAGAGTTGCCCAAGGAGTCAAAGGAATACGTGAAGTCTATCGTACCATTGTCTGCAAGGCTGTCTGTCTGTTATCGAAATGGAAATTACGAACGGATCCAATTGTTCGTATAAATGAATATATGGACTATATAGGCTGAATGAATATATGTAGAGGGGCTTTTGCGGTCACCGTTTTTAAATACACTATCGAAATGTTATCCAAAGATTTTTTAGGCCTCTCGCGGTAAAATGGTAAACATTTAAACAGTTTCAGTTATTTCCCAACAATTTTAATTAACATGTAAGAAAAGCCCCGCAGAAGACTAGAACGAGTCAGCTAATAGTTCCTAATAAATTCTAAAACTTGGCCAGACTAAAAGAAGTGATTAAGTACAGCACTACGTATTTAAATATGCCCTAATCTCTAGGACTATCCCAAGGACGAATGAAAGAAGGTCTTTAGAGAACAATTTCTTTATTATCAGACGTATCACAAAGTATTTGATCATTCGATTAGTAGAATATTAGCAAGCGCCCTTGGGCCGCTGACCCTGGAATGGACAGTAAATTTGTTAAGGGTAAGACGAGAATAGACCAACTTAGAATTTATCGCTTGGTTGGCCCCTTTTTGGCTTGTGTGCCTGGCTTGGGTTTGTTATGTAACATATCGGCGCATTTCGGTATATGCCTGGCTGCGGCACCTTCATTGAATCTTCTCTTGCAGTGAGGGCACTGCACATAGTCGGGATTTTCTGAAGGTGTTGGCGGAGGTAAATCGGACAGTTTTCCACCCCTAGCAAGATACGCTTGCATTTCTTTAGCATTCCGAATTGCCTGAATGAACTCTTCGTGCTTCTTCCTCCAGTTGCTTGGCTTTTTAGATGTGTCTACTACTTTCGGTGGCGGCACCTTCAAACTGGATTTCACCGCCCGCTTTACATATTTCTCAGCTTCTGTCCCCTTAACTCGGTACTTTGAGGCATCGAACACTCTCCGCTTCTTAGCAGCCGTCCTCTCGCATATCTGCTGATGCTTCCCGATTCGGTCTACATTAAAGTGGCGACTGCAAATCCGGCACGCGGCCATGTCCTCAGCGGGCGTCGCAGGTATTTTCTGCAAAATAAATTCTAATCAGACCGATGGTTTTCTCCAAAGAGCTGTTAAGTGTTAACCTGTGTCGCTGCAGCCATTCTAGAACTAGCGGTCGTCGTCGGCTTTAAATTACAATGAAAATAATTTATTGAATACGAAATTTTGACGAGTTTGTAATAATTTTGAAAAACACGAAATTTTTATTGAAACTGTCGCCTCGCTTACCTTGGCATTTGTTTTCGTCGTCGATTTCGTAGGCGAGGCCTTCTCAGGGGCTGGGGACATGAGTCGAGAGCTCGCTGGTGACGAAGTCTTGCTGTCTGTCTTTTTCAAGGTCCTGGGTTCTGGGGCGGATTTTTTTGTTACAACAGGTTTCAGCTTCATGGTGGACCCACCAGTGCTCTTGTTGTTATTCCTGTCTTCGACTGCATATCCATTCACATTTTTGTTATCATCCAGCGAAAGTTTCTCTATGCTTGGCATTTTTATAGGAATCTTTGCATTAGCCGGGCTCAGTTCTAAATCGTTATCTAGAAAGAAATTAGAGTTTTTTCTGCGGCAAAATCCATACAAAAAACGATTCTTACTATTCAGTACGCCGCCGTTGTCTACAGTATCCCTTGCTGAAACAATCCTCTTACTAGATATGATAGCGTTGCCGTTAAGTCCATTAGCCTTCTTGGTAATAAGTGTGGTCTCGCTGGAGCTCGTTCTAGTACTTGTCTGCTTCACTGTAGATACAGTAGACTGCTTTCGCGTTGTTTTTGATGTGGTCATTGTCGTTGTATTTGCTGTGCCCGTTGTTCTTCCAGATATTGGCTTCAATGGATAGCTTTTGTCTATCCCTGTCGAACGTTGGCGTCTTTCATCAAACATTTGTCGCACCTTAAAACATCAAAAGATAATTCAATTCTCCTACTGCTACTTAAAAGAAATTGAAGTGACGAATTTCGAATTCCTTTTTCAAAATTTCCTTTTAACCCAATTAAATAATAATAGTTACTTAAGTCCATCTTTGATGGTTTTTGTTTTTACGTAGATTCGATAGGTGACATAGTGGAAAATAAGAATCTTACTAGGAGTTCCGTAGAGGCATTTTAAATAAGAATTATCTTAATATTATGTTGTGCGCCTTATTAATTAATTAATTAATTATTTTTTATAATTCAAATTAATTAATTAATTAACACCTTATTTAAGTTAAAATTTAGTTTCTTTGTGACGTAGAACAACGGATTTCATGGGCATGGCGATTGTGGAGGATTAAAGTTCGTCACGAAAATGTGTCAGACTTTGAGATCTTATACATTTCTTTTAAAATAATAATTCTAGAAGAATGAACCAAACGCCGATAGAAAGCTTGAGCAGTCCAATATATTATGAAATAAGTTTCATTCCGTCCATCCCTCATCCCTTAAATACGGCAGCATAAAAGCCAAACACATATGTAAGTGAAATTCCATAAGATTCTGTCTATGGCTTTCAATCACGCCTAAACTGTTAATTCTATTCTTTTAAATGTTTGCGAGAAAGTACTTCATATATCAATTTAACATATAGGCTACCATTCATTCTAGGGCTGCAAGATAGCTGATCCAATACTTGTGCTACCCTATTATTTGTATACTTCTTCAACCTTTTATTTTATTTCATGGTATAAATATTTACCTGATGCCAAATTCCACAAATAAACTTTTGGAAGCCTTTATAAACATGTACAGCACTTTGAAACCCAATTTTGATTAAATATATTGCGCGAGGATGGATGTGCTCTTACTTTTGGTATGATCATCATATATTTTATTCAAAGAATCTGTGTATCCTCTCCTCTCATTGCTGCACGAGGAATTGGACTAGTTAAGTTCCTCTAATCAAGTCCAAGCCATTTTAGGTCCGATTTAGCTGTTGCGTTCTTAGGTCTGTCGTCTAACCGCACAAATACAAACTAAGACAAATATTTTATTCAAAATTGGTTCTGAAGTTTTCCCGACAATTTGAGAATTTCTGTAGGAATACAGACTCTATAAATGAAATGGAAGCCACAACAAAGGGCAATTAGAACACTATCCCTTTCTTGTCGCAACTTCCTGAAGCCCTGAAAATTCGACTGCAAAGCAGGAAAATCACAATATAGATATTGTACGAAAATTGTGTAGTAGTCCATTTGAAGGCTGAAGAAACCTTTTGTTGTATCTTATATTTGCATAGAACTGATTTTTCTTTGTGTACATTTTAGGAAATGGATAATATTATATTAATCTCTGTTGACTAAATCCGTTAAATCTACAACAGGATCTTTCAGTAAGGACGCTCGACTTTTAAATGTAATTAAAAGAAGTTGTGTGTGAGATATACACTCCGTTTTTATTTTATTTTAAAGAATATTTAATGGCATTAAGTATGAAATATAACGTCGTTCAAATGCCCGCCGCGAGTTTGCTTGGTGGCACGTATTAATGCCATAAAATATTCCTTCAAATAAAATAAAAATGGAGTGAATATCTCACACAATACTCGTTTTAATTACATTTAAAAGTCGAGCGGCTTTATTGAAAGACCCTATACAAAGTCTGTAAAACAACCACTGATGATTTTAAGAGTTCAACAGTTTTGGTTTTGAAAGAAAGGAAATATCTTTGCCATACCGATAAAAAGAACGTCGGATCATATTTGAAAATTATGAGCGATGGCTTATGAGTTTTATGACCCACTAAAGAACGTGTTAAAATCAACTTACCTTTCCAGCGCCGATACTTGAATTGAGTGACTTTGTTTCACAGTCAACAACAGACCTGCTCCCAGTCATTTCAGTTTTCCGTATTTCGCGCTCCTGCTGCTGCTTTTGCTGGAACCTCATCTGCCGGAAAGAAAAGGTCGTTTAATTAGAAACTCTGCCAAGTTAGATGAGATCAGCTAGAACACCGTCGCCTACTGAAGTGAAAATTTGACTTAATCATAAAATTATGAATGGGAGCACATGTCGCGCACAGGTAGAGGGCACCGTTTTTCTGTCATACTAACAAAAAAAAATTAATTAGGTTATCAAATTCTCTTTTACCCATAGCAGTAGCAACAAGATTGCAGTGGAGCTTCCTGTGAAACTCCATTAATTTCCACTTTGCACCCCGTCTACGGTAGCAGTAAGTGACATGCTGTATCCTGGCAAGGTGGTGCAAGTTAATGAGCAGTCGCTTCTAATAGATGAATGGAACTCTACTTGCCGACTGGATACGAGTGCGGGACTATTAATTTTCCATGGAATGTGTGGTGGCCTTTGGGTTTAACAGAGTTGGAAACATGGCTACAGCGACAAAAGGACTTCTACCTCAGAATTCGTTGACTCCTGAGGCTATTGATTGCGTAAATTAAGAATTAGCAGCTTAAAGGTGAGGTTGACCTATTTAATACCAATTTGTGAATTGGCGCCGAAAGCTCGGGGTTTCCATGAAAGTCCAATTAGAATTGGTTTGCTGCTCCAGGGAATTATTTTTTAATTTATTAAGAATCCTGCTTGGAGGGAATGAACAATTTTGCTGATTACAGAAATAGGGCGGAAGTCGATCCTTGTAATCGATATTGCTTCACCTGGCGGGTACAAACAGCCGGCAAAGGAGGGGGTAAAATGCTGCAAAATGAGAGCGCTACGAGTTGGTTCAATTAAAGTGTTTGGTTGTCTGCTCTTGAATACCTCACCCGAATATTTCCATTTAGTCTATCTAGCAAACGGGAAGCCGAGTGATTTTCAATATTGTCCGCATTGCCGACGATAAGCATTGGATGCAAAATGCTTTAATTAGTAAACTTCACTAAGCTTGTGAGGGAATCTTTGGTACGGTACGGTGCCTAATTAGGAGCTAATAATGCACAGTGAATATCAATAGACAGAATGGCAACTTATGCACATGCATTGTTTGCAAGTTTGTTAAAATTTTAAGCTCTAGTGGTTTTGCGATAATAAATTTTGCAAATTGCTTTCTAGCAGGATGCTTTAGCTTTAGAGTATAGTGTCGGTTTTAATGCGAATTAATTAATTTTGCCGCTTTATTGCACAACACTTGCTAATAATGATTGTTTTGATTTAAATGGACTAAAGTACGTACTCTTTATTTCTAGTTCGCTTAACTGTTTAATTAACAAATCAAAATTCAGTGGAAGTTTCAAAATAGGTAATTGGTGTTCGAAAAACGGTGCACACTGGACTGGAGACAAAGCTAGGAGGATTTCCACCCGAAGAACCTAAGCAGAAAAAGAGAGAAATCCAAGTGGCACTGACGCGCGACGGGAACATCGTAGAAGGAGTCCAGTGAGCGCGAAATTAGATAGCATCCTGAAGTACCTAATAACATACAAGAAGCAGTCCTGGGGTGGTACACATGTCTGAAGAATAGGAGATTTTTAGCGAGTGAGAGTCCACACACCAGGGGTGGACCTCTGGCGATGCATAACGCACTATCCCCGTCTAAAAAAAAGAATAGTAATAAAACTTTTAAAAGTGTTGTTAACACAAATAAACTTTTTAATGTTAATCTTAAGGGGGTCTACTAGTGTGACCGCCTCAAAAACGGTGATATTTGGGAATTTTTTTAAAAGAAAACTACTGCATGGAATGTTTTAATGTTTTAAGGATAGTTTTGTGGATATATAGTAAATCCATGATAAAATTTTCGGACCAAAAAATCGAAAATTTAGCAAGTTATTTGCAATCTCCCAAAGCTCCAAAAAAAAAAGTCACTAAACGGCTGCAGTGATAGCGACCTTCACAGTGCCTGAAATCAAAAAAACAAAAAAGTTTATTAAACTTAAAGGTTTTTCCCGTACCATGACCCTCGGGATAAAAAAAAAATTTAAATTTAACAAAATGGCGGAGTTTCTAAAAAAAATTGCAAATTTCGCGCGAAAATTTAATGATTTTTGGCCTGTCAAAATTACATTTTTGATTTGATCAAAAAACTGGAGGTTCATGGTACGTAGAAACATCTTTGAAAGAAGCTGCAATAAAAATCAAATCGATCGGATGATTTGTCTTCGAGTTATAACTGCAGCCAATTTGACAAATGTGGTTTCGAGAAAAACGCGTCTAAAGTTTAAGGGGCCTATATGGAAAATTTTCGATTTTTTTTTTATTTTGGTTTTTCTTTTTGTTCAACTATTTCCGACTAAAACGCTGCAAACTAAACTCAAATCCGTAAGAAAATAACGAAGTTATGCGTTTTTTTAACTTTTAGATGTGTCGTTAAAAAAAGTACTTCAAGTACTCTGTAATAACGGAAGCCTAATCGACGCGCTAAATCCGCGCTATTTTTGGTTCACAGCAGAGCAACTGCGTTCCCTGTGATTCTCTGTTGTGTTTGCTGTGTAAACAAACCTTAATCAGTGCGTTTTTAAATAGCTTTTTCGTTGATAAACTTTATGTTTCTTCTGTAAAGTCAAACTTTAATTCGATTTTGCTCGGAATTCTGTTTTTTGACCGCAACTTTCGAACCGATGAACGGCTGCTCTTAATATGGCTGTAACTCAAAAACTATTTGAGATATGCACTTGAAATTTTAGTATGTTATTTTTAAAGGTATAGACTATCGAAATATGCAAAAAAAGAAAAAGCGATTTTTGAAAAATGTCACACTAGTAGACCCCCTTAACAGGGACACACTTATAAGACCACAATCTAGAAAACCATTTGAAAAATTTTAGATTAACTTTGATGGTAAAGCGAAAGCTAATGGGTAAAAGTATTCCAAAACAAATGAAATAAAAAATCTTGATATTTAAAATTTTGAAAATGTCCCAAACTTCGAAAATTCTCGGTTCACCTGTTTTTCTCGGAAAAAAAATGTTCGGAATAAAATAGTAAAAAAGAGTTTTTAATTAAAGTAAATCTTCCTTAGAAACAAGAATAACTGTAAAAAATACTTTTTTAAAACACGCTTTAAGTCAAATGTATTATACTAAAAATAGCTTATCGTATTCTACTCATCAAACTTTAATCTGATACCCATATCAAGCGGGTTGTGAAGAAAAATGTAATTCGCAATCTTGGGGCGTCCGCCATATTGGATGTAGAACGATATTGGACACACTATATTGTATTGCCACCGGACTTATATACGTGTGCATAATTTTAAAGCTCGAACTTTATTAGAACCAGTCAACATTTTGATTGCAATATTTGTAGCAGACAGGCAACTATGCAAGTTAAATGTAAAATTAAATTTTGTTGGCAAATGACGACCTTAAAGTGAAAAAAAAGATGGTCTTGTCTAAAACAATCGAATCATGCTTTTATTGCAAGTTATAGGGTTTCAAGTTGTTAATCACCGCATATTTTATCACAACTGGAATAGATAACATTTCTCCATGCCCTGCGATTAAGTTTCGACGGCGGCGGCGACGCGTCACACAATCAATAGGAAGGTTAGTCACGCGTCGAGTCATTTCACGGTTCAGATGAGCATTTTTCAGATACGTTTGGCCTTATCGGCTTCTACAGCACTTGTCCGTGGTTCTTATGTTTGGCCCGATTTCATTACCACAAGTATTGTGGGCAAAAGGGTTAAAAGTAAACCCAAGTTAAACAACAATATAAGCCAAGGATTTAACATATGTATGTTATGTATACATTTCGTGAGGATTGGTACTATCCTATAAATGTGAAAACTGGAAAAAAATGAGTGCTTGAAGTGAGTCTACTTTCGCCATCTTGAGAATCTGGATTACACCGATGACACCTTTTGACCTATTGTTATCAGGACCTCAACATCATGGTGCAAAACAAGAAAGTTGTTCAGCCGGTTCAAAACTCAATCCTGCAAAACTGTCGGTAAAATGGAGGTTGTAACAACTAAATACTTTTACATCTGTAGCGTCATTATCGTAAATGGCTAGGAAAGAAATAGGAACCTCTAGGAATATTTCGATTAAAGCAAAATTACGTCTATTTAACTTCAACATGGAGACCGTATTATTTTACGGCAGCGTAGAAGGATATCAATGCATCGTCCATCGTTTACAGACTTTGTATAAACAGGTGTTTACCGTTTACGTCGTATCCTAGATGGGCCACACTTCCAAATGCTCCTGTTAATTTTTACTACAGGATTTAAATGAAAGGGCAATCGGAAAATCCTTGAATGATCGCAATGCAGTCGCGCAAAAGTGAGTTCATAGCAGAGCCCTATGCCCCACGAGGAATTGAAGAAATCATTTAATTTTGAATCATTTGAGGGTCTTGAAGGATAAGTTTCCATCCAAGATTGCGCATATAATATTTGTTCTGATTTTCTTTAAAAAAAAAATAACCTTCTTCTTCTTCTGTGGAATACAATTTAATAAAAACGTGCCAGTTGTAAAAAGTCATCTCTATCTTTTCGTTTGCAACTGTTATTAGTGAACATATGTAAGTAATCTGGTAAGAAAAGAAGCTCGCAAAGTTTTCTATTGTTTTTACTTTAACTGGGAAAGCTTTTAAAAGCGAGTCTTGTGATATTTTGTTAGGGTAGTTGCGAGAACTCATATGACTTATAAGTGCATACTTGAAAACGTTGAATCGAAAGGGGCCATTGTGTGGAGCATTGCATAAAAGGTGTTTTTATTTTATTTAACAGATGTCGAGTAAAAGCGAGTTGTTTTGTGGATTTCACCGCTTTCATCTATACCAACACAACTGCGAAATAAATTACAACAGCTCTACAACGGCTGGGTGAATCAATAGAAAGGACACTCGTAGCAGACACTCTGCATCTGGCTATATATACATAGTCTGAGCATTTAAATTCACAGCAAGGACAACCGTCGGTACAGGGATAGACCCGTAGACAGTTGCCCGGACCAAACTTATGCTTAGCTCCTTAAAATTCAAGCAGGGATAAACTGAAACAACATTAGCCGCAAAAACCTTTCCCCAAAGAACAGCTCTATCTCGGCTTTTTGGTCACCCCCAGTTGATTGTCATCAGGGATGCATGAACTGGGATAGGACTTGAGATGATTAGAATGTATCCCACCGTAGCGATAAAACCGCTGCTCGGCTTGCTACCACTTCTCCGTCATACCAGGAAAAAACAGTTTTAAAGTTCAACGTTGCAAGTTTGGCAACCACAGGGGACACATGGCGAAACGAGGTATAATCACTGAATACCCCCTGGGTCATTAATCATTGGATTTGATGTCCAGAAAATTCAATTCCAATGTTCACTTCAAAACTCATCGTTCATTCAATTATTGACAATAATACAAGGACACTAGCGCACAAATCGGGATGAATTACCCAGAATTGTGCACGAGTGATTACAGTCAGAGAAGCCCGTCGAGAGAAGAGCACCTGCGGCAAGTTGTTCTGAGCTCGGAATAACAAGGGACCGAGAACTTCAAACCAAAACAGTTGTTGAAATATTAATTTTTGGATTGTCCAGCCTCGTGACTACTAATTATCTGAAACTGTTAGTCCATTTCACTTAGATATCGCATCCGCACATTAGTCCGTCGTCCAATGGACTGTTTGGGAGTCGAAACTTGGAAAATCGACAAATTCTTTTAGCGATGCTTACCGGTATTGACGGTAATAAGTAAGCGAATAATCTAGCCAAAATTTGTTGTGTATTATCAAATACCGACTTGTCCTCAATACCTCAATACTCTTCCTTTGGGGGTAATTTGAAATTCTCACTCTGGACAATGTCCTGGCCATGCCAGTGCACAATAATGGCATCTAAAGACTGATACCCGCATATAAATATAGATATTTTTATTCAATACTGAAATCAAAAAAAAGTATCGTTAGCTACCGGAATTCCTCAATATTTACGCAATTTTTATGAAAATTAAGAAGTTTTGGTTTTTACAGAATTCAAATATACCAACATGCAAAATCGTCGATTCATACTGACTACCGAAAAAATTTAACTTCAAGATATTGCCGTGAAAATCAGCACTAGGGGGTTTTCGGATATCTGGAAATTAAAGACCATGGATCCAATATGGCAGGCGGTATTCTTAACTTTGACGAATTTCCATGTGAATAAATATATAGGGGGTTTTGAGGTCGCCGATTTTAAATCTACTATAGATATATCGAATTTCAAAACAAGGTCGAAAGATGCCAACGTAAATGAATTTCCATGAAATTGTGTCCTTAGGCCGGTTTACATGAAGCCAGTCGGTTGGCAAGGCAAGTGAACAAGTAACTTCCGTCAAGTTACTTGCCATTTGTGAACACTCACTTGCATGGTTTTTGGAGGCAAGTCAAGTTGCCTGGCAAACTATCAGGCATGGCCAGTGAATTGGCTGCAGTCAGCTCTATTTTTTAGCAAGTTGCCTTCCTCCTTACTTGCCACGTGTAAACTCTCACTTGCTTAGTTGTAACCAAGCAACACCAATATATTAAGATTTTCAGATTTGTTAGAAGCGTATTTTGCAGCTGAGCAGCGACACATATGAACGCTGCTTGCTCAGGCACTTGCCTGACTTAACTTGGAGGAAATTACTTGCTCACTCACTTGCTTTGCCCGCTAACAGGCCTAGTATAAACCGGCCTTTAGAGTCTGTGGTTTCGAGCTAATTGCCTTTTCCTAAGCTTATATGTTTATTTACGCAACACCAAAATCCCAACAAGTTTTTCAAATTTTTTTTCTTTGTTTGTCCGGGCTAAAACCGGGAACGGTTTCTATATGATCTCATAACTCAACTAGTATTATATTTTATTCACATCGTAAATCATCATATATTTCGTAAATGCGCCGATAAAATCGTAAATTAGTTTGTGCACCTTTTTGATTTTTATTATTATATGCATACTAGTATATGTGTGCTTGGAAATAATGGTATTAAAATACCTGATTATTTAGAAGTTTAATGAAACCAATAAATTATCTAAGCAGAAGCTGTAAAGCTGAAAAAAATACAACATGTATCGATTTCATTATTGACTGGATATCAAAGAAGAGAAGCACTTTTCATGGTCGCTTTCATGTACGTATTGAAAGTCCAGAACAATTGTTCTTACCAACAACTTCGAGATATTTTCAGGTGAACGTGTAAGTACCTCCACATTATGAATTGCAAACCACGATGTTGTGGAAGCCATGAATTGTATTGAGGATGTAAATATTCTGCTAAAGTAAGTACGATATGAAATGCGTCTGATATTCGTTACTTTCTATTCGATATTATTGAGGAACCAATATCGTATTCGGGAAACAGTGGCACGGAATGATAGAAAAGACAGAGGATACGAAGTTACAAAGCATTGCAATTTCAAAAGGGATTACGCCGCCTCACTTCACAGGGTGCGGAATCGTCATACTAGCCATCTCATTCCATCATTCCGAGCTTCCGTTATTACTCAAAATTACTAGAATGTGTTTCCGAACTCCGTACAAAGGAGGATTATCGAGGCCATTTCATGCAACATGAATTTGAAATAATTCTGAGGGTTTTCAAATTTTAGATATTTTCCGATGAGTATAAGTTCGACAAGAATGAATTAGGCAATATGCAAACTGTTGGACAGACTTCCGCAAATAACCGAGTTAGCATTTGTTATTTTAGTTCTTAGAATCAACTTTCAGCACAGTACGCTTATTTCTTTGAATCGGTTTACAATAAAAATAACCAACTTTACCAACAAACTTTATCCATTTTGTGAACGTCTTGTTTCCTTTTCTTGGATTTAAATCCTCGTTTTAAGCAAATGCAATAAAACACAGTTTTTGCTTTGTCTGACATAAAAATTAGCAATTTGTCACCAAACTTTCTTGGATCGAATCACTAATATTTTTTTAAAACTCGTTCACTACTTCTATTGAGCGAGTACCTACAACTTTAAAAAAATAATTTTCCTTTATCTGTGGAATGAACAAGTGTACTTTTTTTCAGTTCGGTAGTGCCCCATAATATGAATATACATTGATTGGGTCGCGAAATAAGATTTCTATAACTTCCAAAAATATCTTTCCTCTTTATCCGAAAAATGTACATTTATCGCTAATTCCATCGTCGGAAATTGTTGTTCACGAAAATCTGTATTTAGGCCGCTTTCGAATTCAACCGCACTAGCGGTTAAAATCTTATATAGTGTGAATAGAGCGTTCGAATTCAAACGTACTAAAAACTGCATTAACAATTATTTATCTGTCCAGAATGAAGTTTTGTACAGACTACACTGAAATGGACTCAATAGTAAGCGATGTCGGTATTTGCAAAAATTATTTGAAACTGTTGAGTGATGAACAGGGAGTAGTAGCTGCTTTAATCTCATAAACCAATGCCTCTTATATTTTAATTACCAAGCCAACTTTTTCTGAATAAAGTGAAGTGCAGTTTAATTCGAACGCACTAAAAGTTCTGAGAAAAATGTTTAGAGCAAGTGCAGTCCGAGGTGTTAGTGAAAAGTACTAGAGCGGTTGAATTCGAAAGGGCCGTAATTAGGAAAAAGAAAATAACTACTAGAAGTCTGGTCCGGGCAATAGGTTGGGCGGTTATTTTTTCGAACTTACACTTCCCCACACCCTAAAAACAAGCATCGTGTGAGCGGGAGTGGTGTGTTGAACATCGTCGCGTCAGTAACTACGGCAGTCTTTCACTAATGATCACAATTGGATGATAAAATTTTAACTTGTAATCTCAATAATGGCAATAGATAATCATATTTTAAAATTACCCACATTATTAGTCGCAAATCAAAGTAAATCATTCCGTTGCCAAGAACTCATTAAACGTCTCGCGTAGCTTCTTGTATGTTTAGGTGTGTATCGTTATGGCTGCAACAGGGGTTGGTAGGTACTCTCCATTTGATTGAAAATACAATGGATAAGTGCCACTACATACGAAAAATTTAAGAGAAATTGCTTGTTGTTGATAAATTAGGGCTTTCGGGTCATTGAACATTTCAACAGGATAATGATCGGAAGCATATTGCGCTGAATACCAGATTAAGGCTAGCCTATAATATGAAATATTACACTAGAATTCAACCACTGTTAGACCTCAACCAGATGGAGCACCTTTGGTCACATCTCCAAATAATAGTACGAGAAGAGGCTTTAGAAGACGAACGCATGTGTAGTGACCCAGAAACCACACAGAGATCTGTTTCATCTATGACAAATAGAATTCACCCTTTGCACTTTATTTCACCAATGTTAATTTATAGGCCAGGCAGAGACGCGCTTCGAAGACAAAGATATTCTTAAGGAAAAAGGATATCGGTATCGGTACAAAGTACCAGCTGCCAATGTAGAACATTTTACGAACATCGAAGTGAAAATACACTTGTTAATTCCAAGTTCTCCAGTAGAAAACATATTAACGTACAAACACATTATCTGGACAGAATGAACGGATGTATCTATATTTTGCATAGAATTAACAAATACGCAAAAAATGTTGGCATATATGTAGAAGAAGACAAAACCGAATAGAAACGTATGTTAGGCATAATTTTTCAAGTTGATACACGTTAGACTAGATTAGACATGCAGTTCATAGTTTAAACTTAAAAAGAATTACATCATAAAAAAATATCGATTACCTAATCTATTTTTACAACAAAAACATTTTGATGTTAGTTATCGTTAAAACTTACATCTAAGGATGACCCAAACTTTACAGGTGGCAACTGATTAAGAACTTCGGCGAGTCGTCTTCCAGCCCATGATTCGTTCAGGGTAACACTCAAAGCACCATCGGATGAGTATCGGGTTAAACTTTTTAAACTATAATCCATCACGACACAAGGCAGCAGTTCCCATAAATCAAACGAACTTCATTCATGTCCGATCGATTTCAACTGAACTGGAATATGGTGGCAAAGGAGCAAACACCCTACGTAGCCAAAGCCATAAACATGTTCACGAAGTACACATTTGATTGCCTATCATTACGGGGCGCAACTGTCCCACCTGTGTCATATCCCGTAAAACCTGGAGAGCCAATAACATCGCACATTGCTGAGGAGTTGAGGGTTTTGAGCAGGAGTTACCATGGTGAATGGTGCGTTCCCAACTTAATGCACCTACGGGCAGTAATTGAGGATGACAAAGTATTCACTGCGGAAAACAGACAAGGAGTCCGAGTGCTATTAATCCTGTCAGGTGGCTTATACCGGGATTAGCCGTCACAGACAGAAGCACTTGATTCCCACCAGGAGCCGTATGGCCACGCCGCTGTGTGGGAGATATTATGTCACCTCTTGTACATATTTTATTAATTGTAGACCGTCGCTTGAGTATGACAATTATTCCCAAATGTTTTAGGGTGCTTCCCATCTTTAACCACAAGACCCAGCCATTTAAAGCAGTTCTCATGCATGTGTCCAATGGCAAAAAGTCAAAAAAAGGACTCGAAAAGGATAAAAGTTCGTCAAGTGGCGCCCTTTTTTCGGTAAATTGCAGACGAAGTTTCGGGTCGTCTTCTCTTCTTTTTTCGGAAGGTTCGGCCCGACTACGATTTAATTAACCGAGAATTAAATAAAAAATTCACATTGTGGACAAAAAATAATGGAAAGCAATTAAGTGGGTAAATCCGATGTCATTAAGAATTTAAAGCTCAAACGTTGAAATTCGACGCCAGGGCCTTTGTTGTGCACCACAGTCCACAGTCATGGACAATACGTCAATGTCAAGGCGGCCGTTGAATAATTAAGCCTCAATTTAATTTATTTCGGAACATATTTCAGGTTTAAGGTTTCCTATGACGTAATCAGAAAAGTAAGAGGTTACTTCGTTAAATCGTGCCAAAGGGTTTAATACTGAGGCGGAAGGATCCCATTTTGATTAGCTATGTGAAGGATAAAGGAAATAGTGTGAAATCTGATTACAAAGGGGCTTCCAATAGAAATAAAGCAGCTTCATACCATATTAGTTCTCTCCTAGTCAACGAATTCTCTTCCAATTTTATTACTGCCGTTTTATAATGCCATACCGCACGCGCACATCTGAGTACATGATAATACTTTGGGTCGGAGGTAGGAAATGCTTTTCCACATTTACCCACATACTTTAAAAATCATTTCTCCATTTCGACGGGAGTACACCCCGAAAAGGCAAATTACGCCAGTGCGCCGCAATGGCATGACACGACATGAAATTCAATGCAAGGAGCATACTCTGCCGTAGGTACACGTCGACCTACGTCTACACCTTCGTTTACCTCTGAAGGGTAATAATATGAAAACATTTTTTAGTGGCGCTTGTTTCGAACGAATGACATGAGCCGGGACTTACGAGCTAGTTACGTGGTTTATTATTGGAGAAAGGTATGATGGGGTCCACATAAAATTCCAGCATCGACATAACCTGTGATTTGGAGCTATAATCAGTTCGTAAAAAGGGGCCTTCGCAGAAAAGAGGATAATGCTGCGCCATATGTATGTGGATAATGTAAAAAGCTTGTGGACAAGTTTTCTTTTAACTCCAATGAATATAGATACTAATGGCACAGCAAAGGGCCATTTTTCTCGTGTTTGAAAATTTTGTTCTCATTGATGCCGTAAAATCTTGACAGCATTTCATAAGAGGACAGTAGAAGTGGTACTTGACCTGGATGCAAATTTTGATTACGTGTAAGCCAGCTAAATATTAGGCCATCATCATTAACTTGTGCACTCAAACTTTTTTGAGCTGCAAAATTTATCTTTCTATGAACCTTCATATGTATGTTAAACATACATAAAACAATCGCTACATATCTGTTAATCATTAAATAGCTCCCTCTCGCTCCCTCAATCTGATTTTTACGATGAAGTCACCCAGTAGGAAGTTCATCTCTTGCTCTTTTTAATTTTGGCTTTATGTGCGTCGATAAGCTAAGGATAACACCTCCACTTAAAAATAAAAACAAAAAATGCGTAGATTAACTATCTGCACCGATCCTTTCTCCTACTGAAATTGGACTTCTTCCCAGCTCAGCCGGTGTATGGCCTATCATTGTTTAGGAAAGAGTTAAAGAGGTTAAGACTAACCAAATCATCAAAATCACCAAAATGTCTGTCTGGTATGGATTTTCGGCAAATTTTACAATATGGTCATTTTTTCCAAACAAAATTATTCTGAAAAGTTCCAAGAAAATCGCTTTCAAAAATTTGAAGTCTAAGTAGAAACTCATATTTCTCCTTATACACACATTTTTGTGTTTTGTTCTAAAATAGAAAAGCATTTATACCATAATTAACATAAAACTACATTTTACAAAGTCCACCGCTGAAGACTCGCTATTTTAGGCAATCTACAAATCTAACCAATTTTCGACTTCTTCAAAAGAACGTAAATGTATGTCAGACAGTCCATGAGTCATCGATCAATACAAGCGGAGGATAAAACATCCCGTCGAAGTATTTCCAAATAGTTTTTGCTTTATTTTTCAACATGTGGCCGAGCCGCCGATTTTTTCAAATGGAAACAAAAAGTTAACGCTCCTAACGCAAATTGCGATTTGTTGGCACAAAACTCAGCATATTCAATACACTAAAGAAATATATTCTTCTCGCTTCCACAAAACGGCATATTTGTCACTTAGATGCAAAAATGTAAAAAAAAATTGGTTTTTTGAAAGTTTCAGGGTGGGGTCCCCCGTTAAGCAAATATTTATTTCACTGTTTACCGCAAGTCTGTTAACAAAATCGACTCTTTCGAATGTGTTTGCACATTCCTGACTTTTTTTTAAATCCCTTTTTTAAAAACGAAAAGAAGTCTTTGTAGTTTCTTTATACCCTAGGTTTTAATTTCTGACTATAATCGCATGTGCGAAGTTAAAATGTATTTGTACGATACAATGATCTCAAATGAGCTCCTCTTAATTAATATATTACTTTAGTTCTGCCTTCTTGCATTTTTAAATTGGGTAAAATATTTCAAATCAGATTGCCTCAAAATCCCCTGTTTCACTTTTATGGAAATCTAAATAAATTTAGTATTTTTCTCCTGCCAAATTGGATCCTCCATATCAAAGTTGTACTTTCAGACAGACATCATAATTGAAATTAGCAACGCCTATACGCCAAGTTTCATGAAAATCTAAAGAAGTTTAGTATTCTAAGGTTGAAATCTTCAATTTGTGAAATTGGGTCCTATATGTAAAATGACCAACCACAAGAACTTACACGTGCAAAATTACGTGAAATTCTAAACAAATTCACTATTTCTAGTTGATCATACTGAAGCTGCTATATTTAATGTGTAAAATCAGGCACCATATTTGAAATCAGCGACCCCAGAAATACCCATATACCAAATTTTGTGAAAATAATCATTTGGTTTTCGCGTTTTTTTCTTTTTGCGTTACACATTTTCGTTCCACGTTCATCACTTCTCAGTTTTCATAATACTACTACAAAAAAAAATTCATATTAATAAATTATATTGATGATAAAAATTGCATCTTTTGGATATTTTGTATATTTAAAAAAGAGTCCTTTTTTCTTTGCCCAGATTACAGTTGTCCTAGTTCAAACACGAATCTTTGCGGCTCTTGCTTTTTTGTTACCAGAACGTTTTGAAATAAATGAACAGTTTATATATGGAACGAAATCTACATAAGAAAATGATATTTCTAAATATTGAATTTATCCGGCATCTCTTTATTATTTCTCCCAGCTCATATAACTTCACCCAATTTGCCACACTTTTAACTCTGAACGGTGGCCTTAAGCTGTTCAGGTGATAATCGGCTTTGGCATGTACACGTACAGACAGCTTTCACCATAAAGGCTGTGGTTTTTCTCCTGTCCTTTCATTCGAGGTTTTCGAGAAGTAAAGCGAACTGCTGTAGTTGAAGGAATCTGCAGCCAATAGTTTGCAAGACAATCCTATATAATGCGGGATTTGAACTGCGATAAACTTAAATTTCAGATACCGTATGGGAAAAACTAGGTAAATCTTGTCGATATTATTCTGAGCATAAGTATACATAGGTTCATGTATATATCTGCAAAAGCCTAACAAGGGAAAAAAAATTCCACACTTCTCAAATGAGAACCTAAGGACTTCCCAAGGACACTGTTCCGTTAGAGAAAAAATGTGATGGATCATCGTTGCCCTAAAGCATAGAATGTACATATACTTGAAATGCATTAACTGGTAAAGATAATACAGAAAATATTCATTACCGTAGCTTGTGCAGATTCTCTGCATGGTTGAGTATTTCTCAACATTTTGACATAAAGTGCCTACACTTTTATGATATACGTATGCCCTAAAAATCACTTTATTAGCTCGCGTTACGAATAAAATGCTTGAAGGCTTTCTATGTATGTAGACTTGCACCAATTTTATTCGTAAGGGGAAAAGTTAATCAGCAACAAGCGCCTAAATTCATTTTATTTAATTATTCTTAATGACTATAAATTAGTTGAAAACCGTTAACCCTACTTGATGAAATGTTTCATATCATAATATTAATTATTTTTAATTTACTTGGTACCTTCCTTTTATTTGAAAACTTTTTTAATTGTTTTCTTAAATTCCGTTTTGTTTTTCATATTAATTTTTTGGTGGCGGTGTACCAGACAAAGCATACTCCATAATATGCATAAATGAGCAGGTTTGAAATTTTCCCACTAAAATATGATAATTAAAACATTTTAATTGAAATTGAATTTCTGCCATCGATTTTATAGTATGCATACTGACATATTTTCTGCTAATTCACAAATATAATAAAATTTTAGTAGTGTTGTCAGGTAGACTTTTGTGTCGTGGAGCTCAACCTATTACGCCTTAATGGTTTTTAATTGCTAAACATATTCTTCCAACCAAAAAAATATTTGTTATGTTTCTTTAACACGAATTCAAGGTCATCGAACATCATAAAAGTCTTCATAAGTCATTCATTTCCTCTTTAGACTTGATTATAAGATTTACCTCTATATCAATAAGAGTGTCCGAGACAAATCGAATCTTCCTATGAAGCAATCAATTATGTATGATCTACAACAATTGCATAAAAATTTTCTCAAGTAACGAGGAAGGTACATCAAAATTTAATAAAATAGGGCACTCTTCGAATGCTCACCGTCTGTTAATAACAATTAGCAATAATTTCCAAAATGATTATTTCATTTAAGTGTGGAATGGGTTCCAATTCACTGAGCACACGTCTAAATTTTTGCAACGTGTACGTCTAGCGAAAACAAGAAGGGTGCTCAACGGCAAACGAATTTTCAATTAGCATAAATTAAAAAGTCACGTCTTATCCGAAATAGAAATCTGTTAATTGAAAAACCATTGGAATCGCTTGCTGATGGATCAATATTTATAGTTGATAGCGTAATCTTAAGAAAGTGACGACACCTCTTCATTGTTTACTAAATATTGTAAGAGGGTGAATCAGACCTGTCGCTTTGTGCACGGCAGAGCGGATAAAATTACAAAAATGATATCAGCCATCTTAAAGTCGCAACCAAAAGAGAAATTAGAATTTCAGCGTTGGAGTGGCATCATCGGCTGTGAACCTTTGTTTGCGGGTCACTGTCCTGTAGAAATTAAATGTTAATCACTTTACCCATTTTCCCAGTATTGCGGGTCAAAATGGTTGGACACTCACTTCATTATCAGAAGCAATTAACGAACTTAGTCTTAGGTCCATCTGTTTTCTCTACTGACGCTGAGAGATTTCGTGGGGCTGCTGTGCTGTTTACTCCCAAAGCGCCAAAGTGAATCACACCAACGGACGGCGTGTGGGGTGGATTGGAGCGTTTGCGTACAGCTCAAAACTAAAAAGCGCTATTTGCATAAGATTATCATGATTTCTTTGGTTTTTTGTCTTTCATGCCACGAACCGGCTTGCTACGCCTGTGTACTTATTCTAAGCGGACGGACTGGGGCCACCACAAGTTCTTCTGCCTACTCTTGCCGATTAATAATGTCAGCCAGATGACTCAGTTCTGGGGCCCGCAACGACTCGGAGTGCGGCTGTAGCACACTTCTTGCGGCTGATTCGGAGATATATTTACAAGTATGGAAACTTGTGGGCAAAACTCGCTACAGTGCGACTTTCAGAAAGCTGCATCCTCTGGCTCTGACTTCATCGAACTAGCAGCGATTGGCGGCCAAACAGCACGACCACACATTCTTCAACCCGCACCAAATTTGACACCTTTCCTTTTTTAGGCAATCATTTTTATACAGCAATTGGGGGGAATGTAACCTTTTACAGAATGCACCGTATTTTCCGCCTTCCCACCTACTTTTGGTATTGTTGTTCCCAAAAGAACTTTCAAATTTGCCCCGCTATTATTTGCCTTTACACCTATTTTGACTAATAAAAAGGTTGCGTCCTTGTGATGCGATTAAAAATCGAGTTATAATCGATCGAAGCCCATTCCAACTTCAACCGTCCTGCACCGCTGTGATGGGTTGAATACTCGAACCCATCCGAAAGAGGTGGTTCTTCTGCAAGGATATTGCGAACTTAACCCTTACTGCTGGTACCTGTGTCTATTGGGGCGTCCCAATTTTTTTAAGGCTTTTATTCCCGCTGAGTGAAGAGGCGATAGGTAGAAGGTGATTTAATACTTTTTCCGCAGTGACAAAATCACATCACCTTGCATATAAATCAATGATGTGTTCATTTGATATTTTCACTTTTTACGTTGAGGGGTTTCTTCGTGGCAAATAAAGTAGAAATTGAATTTTTTATGTAAACTTCGGGAGGGAAGGTTTTCTTTTCGAGCCGATGCAAAGTGTTTATTTGTTATTTATTTATTTATTTTCTATATAAATAGCCGTATTTTTCTCTGATGCTTGTGAAGTTTGCTCCGTTGGTGATAAACGGTTTCAATATTTACTTTGCTTTGTTAATACAGAGCATTTTTTTAGGTCATTTTCTTTGCCAACTCCTCTAACAGCTTTTGATTTCGAAGAGATGGTTTAAAACATTGAGAACAAAAATTGCCTAAACCTCTTTTACAAAAGCATACATCTAAAGGTTGACAAAGTGCAAAAATCAAAAGAATTGTGTGAGTAATTATTGTACTCCTTAAACCACCAATTCGATTGCATGATAAATATGTTGAGATGTCCTTATCCAATGGGAACTGTTGAACAAATCTGGATAGTATCTTATAAATACGTTGCCTGCACTATTCCCATAACGCAACTAGGTATCTCGTAAATTTAAAATATCAATATCATCACGCAGGTGACACATATGCTACTCGTCAAACGATTCCATTTGATACCCAAATCAAGTGGGCTGTGCAAAGAAAGTTCGCCTTATTAGATTTAAAACGATATTGCATATACGATATTGCATTATCACACCAGACCTTTAGACGTGTTCACAGTTTCAACCTATTCCATACCATATCGGGAAATGGTTCAAAATTTACTTGCAAGATTTGTAGCAGACAGATAAACAACAAATCAAGTTCAATAAAAACTTGTAAAAAGGGCTGCAAAAGTGATATGTCCATCTACCGACCCATACCCAAATTGTCTTGCGTACCTAAACTATTTGAACACATTGTTTACGACTCCATATTTAGTCATTGTAAATCTATTGTCTCCCCGTCCCAATAACTAACAACAACTACGACCAACCTTACTGACTGGAAAATGGTGACGAAGTCGATGTATTGCCACTGATATCATTAAAGGCTTTGATAAAATCTCCGACGAAATTATCTATTAAAACTCGGTTCTCTTGGGTTCCAAGTATGTTGTCTTTTTTGGATGCAATCCTACCTTAAACAACGTCAATATAGTGTTTTCTTCGACTCAGTAACCTCTAACCCTTTTGTAGCCCATTCAGGGGTCCCTCAAGGTAGCCACCTGGGTCCACTAATCTTTATTTTGTCCATAAACGATGTTGAATCGCATCACCAAACACTCGGGTCTTTATATTTACAAAACAACAATAAACAAATTTCCTCAGTTAACGTACATCAACAAAACCGAATCTGTCCAGTAAAAGAATTTGCCTCCTTATGAGGATCGACTGAAACTGATCGACTTAGAACCACTAAATAAGCGAAGCGACTGCCCCTCTCTATTACAGCTAATATCCCTCCACACCAATCCCCGTCACTTTAGATCAGTACCTCCGCCCTTCCTCGTACCGCAAAAATTATGGCTTCTCTGAACCAATTTCCAGGATGATCCGCAAAGCCAATTCCACACCCTCGTTCGACTTCCACCTAACCAAGTCATTCCTTAAGAAAGTCCTGAATTGTCCCTTGTAAAGTTAGGTACTTAGTTTTCCCTGTTAGTTAGAAAGTTCTTGTTTAGTTCTAGGATTTAAGCTCTTATGTTTGTATGTTTGTATGTCTGTATAAACTGTTCAGCTTAATAGACTTAATAAATTAACATCCTCAAGAAAAGGGAATTCCTTTAGTTACTTCAGACATCAACAAGAATTCTACGACCAAATACGGATGATATATTCGAAATAGAATTATCAAATTGTACAAGTAAGTTTTTTTGTCGAAAAAGATACTTCAATTATCCCACAAATCGTGTGCATTCCTAAATGCAGACAAGAAATAAAGAGCGTTGACTTCACTGCTGAATACGTAAAAATTTGTTAGAGCTCCCAGATAACAGCACGAGGATAGCTGCTGAGAAATTGCGTTGAAATTTTTAGTCCATCCTTAATTGCTGACTTCATCCTAAGAACAGTAGCCTTACCTAGCGAATGGAAAGCAGCAAATGTGACCTCAATAAGCAAAAAGGGCGACAACATATTACAAGCCAAGTACAGACCAATTTCCCTTACGTCCACTTTATCAGTAAATGCATGGAAGAAATTAAATTGAGCAATTCCGGAAACTTTGTGACGGGTAATGAATTAATTCCACATTCAACATGCCTTTCTGTCCGGAAGATCAATGACTACAAATTTATTGGTATGATTGAACGAATGGAAAAGGGAGCACTTGGACCTGATCGTCCTATACGTAGATGCAATTAACCTGAACTAACAAAAATACATCGAGTTCCGCTTACTGGAATACTATGTTTGCAGCATGGCCCAGCGGTTTTGCTTCATACGATAAGATTTTCCATGTAATATGTTTCCTAGTAGGCACTTTTGGATCTTACGGAAACTATTTGAAATAACTGTAGGTATTTTAAAATGTTTGGTATGTTTTTTATTTTTTCATTATTTTTATTCAATCTATGGATTGATACCTTATTCAATAGCATGCACTTCAGTCTGTCTACTGATTGATTAACAGAGAGGCAGTTAGGTAATCAGTGGAAAGTATAGAGTATCTAATATTGAAAAAGACCTCAACCACTTTCACAAAGTAAATATTAAGAAAGTGACTAGGTACTTAAAAAAATCATATTTGCATATACTTAAAAAAAATGCTTACTAGCTTCGTGGATCAATTATAATACAATACATGAGAAATCCTGTGATATAAAGCAAATCCGCAAATTAAAATTTTTGCAATACAGGGAAATCAATTGGATTGGATTAAGACTTTTTGCCCGGATGAACATTTAAAGTTAAAGCGAACGATTCATATTTGCCTACACAGGAAGTTTATTGGCGTCAACATCAGTTCGAATCAAATTTCCTTAGTCGATTGATTATCAAATTCTTCGGTAACCCTCTTAATAAAAATCTACAAAGCGATCTGATTTTAATGTGTGAAATTCACGGAATTATACCTGCGAGAAAATTATCCTGACTTAGAGTACTATCTTTGGAACACTGTCATCCAATCTCTTTCAGCCGAAAACAACTATAGCGAGTGACTTCAAATGGAGTAAACGCTGTAGCTTACTATCTTAATCATAAGGCCAGTTCGGAAATGTAGCGATCCCGCAGTACTGCACAATTCAGCCTCAGCGACTATACTACGTGAATTGTAAATTGGTACTGCGGCACCGCTGCATTTTCGACCTCGACCATAAAATACGTAATAACAACGTCGTTCAAGTTCATTACACCTCCGCAGATTCATGAAACAAATGGCGTCCGGCCCTGAAGTAAAGTACAACAAATACGAGGAAGAAGTGCAACTTATTAAAAGAATTCAACGCAATATTTCCAGTATTTTGGCAACCTATTCATGTGGGTATTGCGTAGGTATATGGTAAACATCAATTGTTTATAACAACAGTCTCAGTTTCACTATAAAAAATTCTCCCATAGTTAGCCCCTCATTTGTGTTTTCTTTTGTCTTGTTTGTGATTGTTCGACAACTAGTCAGAGGTATATTTAAAGACATTGGATAAAGAAAATCGAAAGAAGATGCCACCTTAAACTGCTGTCAAAGCGGAGATATGTGGGCATGTATATAGTTTCGCACTAAGCGTGATTTGCGGTTATGGATTCAGTTACCGCAACGGTGACAAACAACTACACACTGAAGTAACCACAATATCACCTTTAATGTCTGCTGAAGTACCGCGACCGTTGCGAATATTAAGTTATTCCTGTACTGTTCGGACAGCCGGTATTTCATTCAAAATTCAAAACATCAAATTGTCGCAATTACAACAGGTAAACATTCAAAAGACCGCTTTTATGCCTCGACTGCCAGCCTAATGGTGGACATAAAATGCGAAGAATATCACGTTGGCTGCAATAAACCCCTGCCTGTCTACCTGAGCAAGCAATTGCTCGCTTGGCAGAATTCTCTTGGTCTATCTAGATTCTAGATAGCGAAAAATGTCGTTAAAATCCTACGTACCTGCATTTGAGCTAGCCTTGATGTACCACCTTGTGACGCCATACCAACTGCTGTATTTGGTATCTGGTTTCGTGCCGCTCGAAATTATGAATCACTCGATTTAGCGTCTACTTCCTTACTAGACGCGATTAAGAAATCGTTGAACGTGCGCGACACTGGCAGCTAGCTCTGTTCGATGGAATCGGGCGACCAACAGCGAGAACAAACTCAAGAAGTTTGTTTGTGGCGTCTCGAGCATTTAACAATTTCTATTCGTTGGTCTGCAAATGAAGAAAAAATTATTTTGAATTTTTGCTGGTTTGTTGAGCAAGAGGAGAGGAGGGTATTATTGACTTGAATGAGAGCCCGATTGTGGGCAGATAATTGGTTTCCCAGTTGCTATTGATACTTGCGCCAAAAGCGGCAATGGCAAGGAGTACGAATTAATTGTTAATTAAATAGCACGAGGACATATCTGGTGCTGAGGGGACTGGAGCTAATCAACCGGAGCTGATCTCATTTAGTCCGATTTGTATTAAGTTTCAAATTGGCTGGAAGATGTCCGTGTGGCTCCCACTGGGTGGCCAATTCAAATATTTATTGGATGTGGTCTTGAGGTTTTCAGCTGAATGCTTGCTGCTGCTCTTTGATGGGTCTCACGTCTGGTGATAAGGTAGTGAATAATGTATCCCGACGCCAGACCCGGCTAAGTGCTTCCTTCTACTTATGTTCCCCTACTAGAGGATGTTCAGAAGCTAAAGTGTGTACCATGGTTTCCTTCAAAGTAAGCTTTTTTTTGTTTGGCTTACGCCTGAGTCAGCTAAATGTATGACGCCGGATGATGGAGAGTGTAACTGAAAGATCAATGAAGATTGGCTTCATGTACTTAGGAGTGTAGTATATATATGTATATATCTACCAATATATTAATAGGGTGACCCTATAGGTGGGCACTGCTTACATATATACATACATATGTATGTCGAATGTCGATTAAAATTAATTTTGGAGAAATAAGTAAATAATGCAGTATACTTAAGAAATGGCTACCAATTAAAAGTACTAAGGGTCACCTATTTCTTTTTGTCCAGTCCAAGGACACACTTCCACAAATTTGCAGAATTATACCCCAATATTCTGAGTTGTTCCTCGATCAATGAAAAATAAAGGCAGATTTTCCCTTAGAAAAAAAACGAATAACAAGGAGTGAATACCGAATAGGATTTTTATGACTGTGTATTGGATTTATGTCAATTGGCCTTAGTTAACCAGTTAACGGCGGCATTTTTCAAAGTCCATGACGGGGAATAACCAATACACCAAAGCAAATAATCAAATGTTTCTCCATAAAATACATAAACGATAACGAATAATATATAGAAATGAAGCAACACATTCTGTTCCAGTAGCGCCAAATTTTATAAATGACAGCTTATGTACCTTTGTAATACAAATATCCAAGTTAGTACCTAGTTATTGTTCGAAAAAGACAAAGAACATATTAAGGGATTAAGGGATTCTACAAAATTGAAAAGAAACATGAATTTATTTTAATTTTTCCAAAGTTTATTACTTGAAAAAATCACTCACAAATGTTGTAAGGCAATATTAGTAAAATTTTAGTTTAAACAGCCATTAGCAGTAAGAGCGATGCATGCATATTAAAAGTTTTGATGCCTCCTTTCATAAATACAGGGTGGCCTATAGTAGCACCAAAGCTTTTATAAATGCCCAAATGGTTATCAACAATGGCAGCGGCCACTTAAACGATATCAGTTTCGAAATATGATGGATTATATAATAGTATAATATCTACGTTCAGAGAAATTGTCCTATGAAAATTACGTCACATAATCTGTCGTGATCTGCTCTTCAAACCGTTTCATTTAATTTTAATAAAATGTAATCTGCGATCTTGGGACGTCCGCCATATTGGGTTTAGAATGACGTGACATATATTGTAGTATTGGGTCATATTCCTGATTCCGACATAATTCAATTCCGTTAGAAATGTAGAAAATTTAAAAGAATGGTGGAACGTCTCGGCGAGCTTTCAGGCTGCTTTGAAATTTCCTACGTTTCGAATGGAATGGAATTCCGCCCAGGATTAAGAAAGAATACAGCAAATTTTGATCGTCAAAACCTTTCAGTTGATACCCATATCGAGGAAGTTGCGAAGGAAGAGGTGATCCGCCATATTGGGGCGTCTGCCGTATTGGGTTTAATATTACGTCATATACTTTATCGTATTTAACTTGCCAAATACTTTTATTTCATACCCATATTAACGAATGCTTTTTATTGTCAGACATATTGACCGCCACCAGAACCATTTTGTTTCTTTTGTGACATATAGCACTGGACACTCAGAGGATTGATACAATTCTAAGGACACCTCATTTATCCAAATCGGTAAATCCAGTGCAGTGCTAGGCCGTAACTAACAGGCCGACAAACATAAGTACATACATACATACATACATACATACATACATAGGGTGACAAACACGTAACCCTTTCTTTGGACGGGTAAAACGTTGAAGTGACGTATTCAATATGGACCGAAAATTCTCAACTTCCTGAACTGATTTTAATGGGATGGAGGATCCGCACTGGTAAATTATTTTGCACCCTGAGAAGCCGGACATAAAATCTAGTGTCTCTTATTTTAGTTACACAGGCCTGCAAACAAACTGTTCTAAGAAACTGAGCTATAGGACTTTTCCGTTGATTGCAGCTCTGAACAAAATTGCTGCAAAAAGAAACAAGTATATCGCCGAACATATCTCTCACTATTCACTCGGCTGTAACTTAAAATCTGGTGCAACATTACTGATCCGAGGATATATTATAACGTAATAACTTATCGTTTTTTTCAAGTCGTAAAACAGGCCACCCCTCTCTTACAAAGTATAAACGCGAATGTAGCCACGCACATATCTGGATGTCCAAAAATTTAATTTTATATTTTGAAAGCATTTTACAAAAACTAATTTGTAAAACTTTTAACACCAATTGGTTCTTTTGTCAATAGCCCAATAAATTTGAATGTCGTAATATAGCTTTGTTGAAGTGCGACTCAGCGATATATGTATTTCTTCAAATTTTTAATGCATAAGATATGACGCGTGTTTGCTTAATTATTTCATCAACAATTCAGAAATAATTTAGAGTATTATCTAGCTCTTTAAAAGCACTTTCATCTAAAATTATTTCGATCAAGAAATATTAAATACTTTAAGTTACGAAGTAAATAATCGCACTTTGTGTCGTTTATGCGGCCCAAATGGTTTTGTGTGTCAAGGTGAAGCGCCTCTATTATAATACATATGTTTGTTAATTTGAAATCGATTATATAGTAATTACAGCATATTATTTGAAACAAAATCACAGAATATCATTTTGTGCGTGATTCGCCGCTATACACATTTTAGAATGCGTTGCAGCGGATAGGTACCTACCTACTACAACATCTTATTTTAATGAAAAATTAATGCTAAACTTTTTCGAAGTACATACATACATAAACTCTTATAACAATTCTATGGCCACAGAAGTGTGCTATTTACCTTTATCATTTTGCGAAAAACAACTCAAATTTCATGATGCCGAAAAGCTAAAGACTTTAATAGTTGCGAAACTACCTGTTACCCCACGAGACACGTTTCGCCAAGAACTACGAGACTGAGACCAGTCCGAGACTACAATTTTATGTGACAATGCTTTTCCATCTACATCACAAAAAGCCGAAGACAGCTCGTTATTTAGTAATAACGAAGAGGGAAGACCCTGAGAAAGTCCAAGTGTTTCAAATAAAAAGGAAAACTTCTTCGAAAACTTCGCTGTTGTTGTTCTAACGATGAACTTCAGTAAGGAATAGGATCTCCACCCAGAAGTTTAGAATTTTGTGATTAATTTGTACTCCATGCCATATACGCCACTAAAGTTAGTCCCGTTAACAGTTCCACTTACATTCAGATATTCGCCATTACTTGGTGCACAGGTCCAGTTAAAGTCCATCGGTATTTCACTCACAAAAATAAATTTCCACTGATATCCGCAAAAGGCACGGGCGCAAATATGAAATAAATGGAATTTTTCACTAGGATTGCAAAAAAGCGTGATGTCCAGTGACAAAACCCTGACAGCCGGTGGAAATGCAGCCAGGTGAATCCAAGGAAACGCGTCCGTGACAGTGTAACAACCTGGGGAGCAAAACAAACTGCGGTTGCCGTTCAATGCAATCCAAATAAAATCGAAGCGACCGGATTCCCGTACTAGCGCTAAATTGCGGCACAATTTCTTCACGGGGTCAGGTGCCTTTAGATGCGTACTTATTACTTAGCAATCTTTTGATCTTCACGCAGCACTGAACTTAACTTAAGTTGCGTTATTTCCTCGGTTCTTGGCTAAAGCTAGCAGTCTAGCAGACTAGCATAGTCTAACTGGGCAAAAGTGCCGGCGACAGAGACACCCAAAAGATGATTCACCGGGTAACTGGTCAACGGCTGTATGAATTTTTAAACTGAATTCGCGACTGGGGACTGGGGAGATGGAGATTCAGTGGGGCTCCGCGACTGAGATGAATAATGAAATCACGCGTGCTCCGTGTATTAACTCTTTGGAGCGGCTCGAACGACCTGAGTGGTATTCCCCCAGCAGGTCGTGTAGAGGGGGGTTTCCCGGATGAGTGGGAGTAAGAGCACTTTTCAGTGGATTGTCTGCAACGGCGGCGTACAAACATGTAGATACGGAAGTCCTAATGGACTCGTCACTGTGCATGCCCATGCTACAATAAGGCCGGCGATAAAAGCATGCTTTTCGTATATTGCACTATCACTGCCCGACTATTCTTATTGTTTCTGGCTTAAACTTGGGGCCCCAGTCTCGCAGTCCCAGCGGCACAGAGGAGTGGCGCTCGGAGCTTGTTTTGTGCGGTAGAACGCGTGGCCGGTATTAACTTTTTCGTATGACAACTTTCTATTTCTCGTGCTTGGCAGCCCATTTGCGGGATGAGTTTGGCACGACAGACGTGCGCATTTTTCGTGCCAAATGAAGATTAATCTCACCAACAGCCATATAAAACCTTTCTAGCACTATCCCTAGTTACAGAAGAAGTGTGGCTTAATTGAATTACTACTGGGCCACAAAGAAATGCCCTGAGCGTATCAACTTTACTTATGTCCATATGCGCGGCGTTGTGCCAAGGCTACTGGGGAAATGAACTTTGTTATGATGGAATTAGTCAATCCTATTGTGAAGAGATTTTATAAAAACCTGAACTTATACGTATGAATACATATAGCCCTTTATCACTGATTAAGTAAATTGCTATTGATCTTATCCAAATAGCTAAATCAGATAAATTTGAGATTGCTCACGAAATACGAATAACGTAACTCATAGCGTGGATATAATTATATTTACCAGTCAATTTAACAAAACAAAATAATGCCTTCGTTAGTTGCTTGGTTCTATCCGTTAGTTAATTGACTTTAAATGTGAGGAAGTATTTATTTCTGTCGACCGTTTAAATAATTTATAAAAATTCTCTAAATTGGTTGAAAAACGCTTTTTAGAGTTCCGTAGTCAACTAGGAACCCTTATGTCCCTTATGGTTTCGGTCTGCCCATTGGTCTGTCTCTATGTCATGCGCTCCTCATTTACATAAATATATACCTATCAAGATTAAATTAAAGGTTACATATACATATTGAAAAAGGTAAATTTCAGTCTGTCCGGAAACCGACCGGAATCCTCTGTCGGGAAAAGAGTTTTCGGAAAAAATGTTCGTCGGGAAAGTGACCAGTACCCTAATTTCTAAACTGTTTTTCCTGAATGTAGCCTTTAATTAGTACTTTTAATGAAAATACTTAGGAACATTTTTAAAATAACCATCAACGACAAAATATTGATATTTCAAACATTTTACGAGATATTTGAATTTTTATCCTACACGTGCCTGATTTTTTAAATCTTTCATCGTTTAAGTAGTTAGTACTAAGCTAGATAGAGCTAAAACCCATAAGACCTTTCATATAGAGTACAAAATATCCATCAATAAATTCTACAGGACACATGTCTATTATAATTAAAAGTGAGGGAGACGTGATGACCCAAGTTGCGCGGAAGCACTTTAAGTCAAAAATTAGCATAATTTTTAAAGTAACGGTTGAGACAGGAGAGTAGATAAAGGTTAATAATAACTGGAGAACAATTTTTTTTCTTTATTAATACTACCGTCAATGCATTGCTCCATGCAATATCAAGTGAGTCGGGATCGCGTAGAGAGTTCCGTACCAGAATTTTATGGACAACATCGATCGAATTTAAAATTTTAAGTATATGTAAATCACCCACAGCGCCCAGGAAATCGCTACACGTGGATTCGTGGTTTAATGACGTCACTGCCACACGCGTGGCCCCACAATGCGCTGGCTCGGCGGATTTATTCGTAAGATTGATCCTTGACTATGCCAGTCGGGTATTCCCGTCGCCTTAGATCAGTACCTCTCCTCCGCCCTTCCTCTAACCTCGCCAATTTTGACTTTTCCTAACCAATTTCCAGGATAATCCGCAAAACCAACTCCACACCCTCGTTCATCTTCCACCTAACCAAGCCATTCCTTAAGAAAGTCCTGAATCGTTCCTTGTAATGTTTTTCCCTATTAGCTATCAAGTTCTAGTTTAGTTCTGGTCTTTAAGTTCTTATGCTTGTGTGTTTGTATAAATGTATGTTTGCATAGCTTGTATTAAGCTGAATAAATAAATGTAAGTTAACACAAAACAAAACACCTATGACGAAAAACGCGGCAGTTTTCCTGTTGTCTGAGTTCTATGACTAGTAATCCTACTAACCCTTATAATATCGAAAATGTAACTTAGAAGATTTGGGAGGGGAGGCGGTATTTTCTCGTACATTTTGAGCTATTCCTTCGTAACCTTGTAAATATTTTTGGAATCTTTAAATGTTCCCCTTTATACGAGGGGACCTAATGTCTAATTTCAAATGCCTACGTCACGTCTCTTTCGATCAAAAGGTCTAATACAGACAGATGAACAGACCCAAGAATGATTTCAAGAAATACCTCTTTAAAATTTTTGTAATGTATTGTTTAAACACTCGACGGATAAAGACGTTTGTGCATATTTTAAGTTGTGCTGAATAAAATTGTATTATTATATTTTTTTTTGTAAATAAAACAAAGCGCAAAACTTTCTCCTAGCTTTACTTCATTCACTTGAAATTACTTACGTGAACGTGTTGGGTCCAGTTTCTGCTCACAAGGTCCTGGTGACCAATAGCCTGAAAATATCCAATCCACATTGATGATTTGAGGTCCTGGATTTGTATGATGAAAAAGTACTGGAATATAAATAGGTAGATATAAATACCTACATAACATATATAGTATGCATATATAATAGTATAATATAAGTATACTCCTTGTATTACGGTACGGTGTAGAGCTAAAGCTGATTTGTATGAAATTGATCTTTATAAAAGTAATAACATATGTGAGAAAATTAATTTTGGAATTTCCTAGCACAAACACTACGGAATCTTTTAATTTTTCTAAGATTAGCTACCTGCATGTATAAGATGTATCCAGGTCACTTTCCCGACTGCAATTTCCCGACAAACAATTTTCCCAACAACTCTTTTCCCGACAGAGGTTCCCGGTCGCTTTCCCTACAACTCTATTCCCGACAACACTTTCCCCGACAAACTGAAATCTGCCTCTTACAAAATCTCTACTGACTGAAATTTGCCGTTTACAAAATGTCTACTAACATAATATTGAAAAACAGATTGTCGGGAAAGTACCTGTCGGGAAAGAGATTGTCGGGAAAAAGATTTTCGGGAAAATTGTTTGTCGGAAATTGCAGTCAGAAATTGGACGGTAATCGTCGAGAAAATTCAGAACAATCGGGGTCGTAGTATATTTATTTTCCAAAAAATTTTTTATATTAAAGTAAAACATCTTAACGAAACGTTGCATCGCTCTCCTCCTAACTAACGCGGATAGAGATTACATTGAAATCGGATCACATATGTTTTCGGAGTCGCTGATCTCGGAACTACTATCCAAATTTAGAAATTCAAGATGGCGGATCCAATATGGAGATTGAAACTTCTCAACTGCAAAGGATTGCTATGATTCTTATACTTGTACATTTTATGATACAATGTGAATTTAGTGTAAAAGTTTTACTTCTTTTGTGAGCAGTATAATATAATATAATAATAGAATACTCGATAATTTTTTTACAGCAATCCAGGTTTCAGCGAGCCTTGCAGAAGATCTTGTGCACGACGGACGTGTTTGGTTTTGCGCCTGTTTTTGTTTTTTCATTATTATTCTTTGAGTTCGAGTGGTACGCTTCAAGCCGATATTTACGACGGGTTAAATTGTCCTAACTACGTATAGAAAGTCGGGTGTGTTGTCTTTCTTCAATATTACGGTCTCCATCTACGTGTCCGTGCAAAATTCAGCGAATTCTGTACGATGAAAGTGAAGTGAATGACATTAGGACGTGATGGTGGTCTAAACTAAGTAACCCTCTCCAATAATTTTTATTTTTGAAAATCGTTGTCTTGTGACTTTTTCTCTAGACTTTTTATATAGACAATCAATCAATTCTTTGTCTATCTGAATTATCTTTTCCTGTATAAATATGTATGCATGTTGTGTGTTAGAGAATTTGGTGCTCCTGGTCATTTAATTCCAGGTGGAAATACCTTGTTGTATTCTCTTTGAAATACGTTTACGAAATTAGATTTTAATGGTACACCTCCTTGAAAAGAAGAGTTACCGGTTTGTCTAGTTTTCAGTTGCTTCAGATACATAAAAGAACACTTAAGCTGACGATATGCGGACAAAGCGTTAAAATATATATGAGATTGAGATATATGTTTTTCTACATATATTCAAACAGTACCTATTACAACAACAACATTTTTTTCAGTTTTTATAAAACAATGAAAAACTCCTTACCTTTTTTTTATTAAAAGGATGTCCAATCCTGAAGAGTCCCTTGATTGTTGTTTGAGAAGTTTTCTTATTGAAATAATGTTGCATAATGTCTTCTGCTTGGATCGTGCCGAATATCGATTAAATGAAAATGAAACAATTATACAAACCATTTTCCCTGGGTAATTTTTTTCCAAAACCACTTTAGCACTCAGAATTTTAAAAGACCATTTTATTTTCACTGAACTCCTTAGTCCTCTCAACTGCCCTATCGTTCAAAGCATTTTATCGATTGTTCAGTGCCCACCCCCCTTGAAAATGTTTCCACCGTCCGTCGTTTAGCGCTCTTCCTAGATATCAATGCCCCCGTTCTTCATTACAAACCTCCTTTATCACTTCCATGAGCACCTCACGTTTCGAGGCAAAAAGGAGCTCTACTTTAATTGAAAGCGTTTTAAGGGAAATGGTTCACGTAAGAAAGATGTCGGGAAGAATTGTTGTTTTACAGCTCGTTGTTTTGTGTTTTCATCTCCTATTCGTTTTACTCTCAGTTGGCTGCTTTTATCAATTTGCATGACCTCACGACGTTTTTAATTATTTCCACCCATTTTCAAATAGCAAAGATATTCGCAACGTAGCTCTTTAAGGTCACGTGAAATATTCAAATGACCAGATGATTCACGTACCTGCTGTGTTGACTGGGTTGTAAGGGATTTTTTATTTCACAGCAGCATATGTCACCACGCCTAACATTAGCATTCAAGGATACGGCATAGATACAGAGGGTACCCGGGTAGGTCGGTCGTCTCAACACGTCGTCGTCTGTTGTTGAAATTGCTACAGAGCTTGGCGGTGGTGAAAAGTACAGGACGTGTGTTGTTCTAAGGGCAGGCAAAGGCTCTAGCGTTTTGCATTTTGCATTCAAACCCTCTTCCGAACGTTTTGAAGTTCTTCTAGGACTCCCACAATACTTTTTGTTCGTTGCGCTTTCAGTTATTTTCCCTTATTTTTCTAGCGCTACAGTGCTGCTCCCAGCAAAAGTTTTTCCCGGAATGTTAAATACTTTCCCTTGGCTGTTGTCTCGCAAACGAAAGCGTTCGAGTTGAATAATACCCTCGGTTAACGGGAAGTATTTCTCGAATATTTGCAAAGTAGCCTGCTACAAAGCACGTGTTGAGCACAATTCTTTATTGTGCTCCCGTACCAGGCGATCTAAGGACGTGCCAAAAGGGGCTTGCAAAGGAGACACAATACTCGTTTTTAAACACTAATATATGTATGTATTTCTTCACACGGGAATGGTTATACACATTTCATATTTTAACTTACATCGATAAATCGACCAGCGATTCGGGTTCTTTAAAAATAAGTACATAGTCTAATGTTATGTTCTGTTACTAGTTAGTTTACTTTTAATGCTACCATGGCTTGCATGCATACATTTTCAAACTAATTTATCGTTTTTTATCAAAAAACAGTCATATTTCCGGTTTAATATTATTATTTTTAAAAAAATTCTATTTCATGCGATTTTATCATATTTCCAAGTTACAAAATGATCGCCAAGGTAATATCATTTTTCGCTTTTTATTCCATTTTTTTTAAAAAAATTTCCCGCAACGATGTGCTGATGTCAGGGCGTTGTACTCGCTCTGCATAAAAATTTGTTTTGTAGTTCAGGCATACATAAATACGTTTCTTGATTTGTTCGCCGCAAACCCTTTCATTATAAAATTCATATAAGGGTTTTTTTTCGAAATACTTTTTAAATTTTAATTAATTACTTTTCAGTATTTTATAAATGTTTCCAAATATAATTGGTTCTCTTATGATGAATATAAATTTCTCTGGGCCTTCTATAGTTTTACAATACATCGCAACAAGTATATATTATTGTTTGTTGTGCTAATGTTACACCTATGTTTTCAGTTCTATGATAATATTCATGATTTTGAGCTTTTTTGAGCATACGAATATGGGGAAGCCAGTTAAAGCGTTGAAAGCGGGTTGAAACTGACCAGTTTTCCATGCTTCAGCGTAATATGTCTCTATTTGTTCAACATTCAGTTATTATACTTCTAGTTTTCTATGTTATATTTACAAGAGATACCCAAAAATAAATATTGATATATGTTTTGGTTCTATCACTTAATAATTAAAAATTGAATTGTGATTTGCTTATGTTTTGCTTTACTTATTGGCTGGAACTTAGTTACAAGTTGTGTAGATGTTGGAAAAAAAAAATTTAGTGAAAACTAAACAATTATATATGCCACTGGTGTAATCAAAAATTAATGATTTTCATTTCTTTTGGATTGGAGTTTTGTAGATCGTGAGAAGGTATACGATTCAGTGTATCGTCCTTAACACTACAAGAACCGGCTTCTTTCCATACCTGCGAGTGTTATATTGACGGCAAATAATTTATAGACATCCAAATATATTTGTCAAAATATAATTTAATCCCTACAAGTTTTATAAAAGAAATGATTTTTTAATATTATGTTGTTAACGCTTTACATAGAAAGAAGCTTTTCAAAAATATCGTTTGTGCCAGATTAGCGTTTTTTATTCGATGTAAAGTTTTCCTCCATTTTATGGTAAGTTGATGATTGAATTTGTAACGAGTTATGTTTTATTTGGATTAGTAATCAACGAAATTATGAGAGCTATTCCATAAAATAAAAAAAACATTTTTTATTGTTTTATAAAATTCTATAGTTTCAGGAAGCTGTTTTCGGTCCGTGCCAATTTTAACATCAGGTTGTTGAGACCTATGGCATTCGTTGCTGGTTTACTGGTAGATAGTAAGACTGGAATCATTGTCAGTATTTTCAATTTAAATGATTTATAAGCGGTTATTCAAATATTTTTACATGAGAGTGGTATTTCTCTCCTTGCTCCACTCATTGTCCCAACAATGCTAGTTTGTTCCGCTTTTAATTTGTCTGGCAGATTTTTCTTATAAAAAACTGTGTATTGTGAAGTTGGGTCCTTTCTTCAGTTATATGTAGGTATTATAATTTTCAAATCACGCATTCTGGCAGTGATTTTGTTGTTTTTCATTTCGGTCCATGTATGTGAAGAATAAAGCTATTGGAAAGATTCTTCCTTTTGGCATGTGTCAGAAACCAAAATACTTCCTCATTGCTAAAAAATTTGGTGAATATTACTGAAACCGAGTTGAGAAAAATTCAAAGAAATCATACCACATAGAAGACATGGACGGCTGGCTGGCCACATTACTATTTTCTTTCCGAGCTTAGGACTAAACTAAATACATTTTGACAGGCGTAACATTAGTGGAAATTATTCGTGTCTACTTTTCCATTTTTTTCGTGTGTAGACAATGACACAAAATTGCCTCGTATATTTCAACTGTTTTGCATAGAAAATGATTTATGTCTCACCGGAAGGTCGACTTCGGAATCATTAATGATTTTATGACGCAAATAAAAAACACGCATGTATCTTTCCCCTGGCAAACATTTTTCATACATTTACCTATTGTACAATATAATTCCTATTTCAGTCCATCGGGCTTCCACAAAGTCTCTCCACTTCGAGGCTTTGCTTCAGTTTCTTTAATCGGTTATGTTCGCTATGCTGGGTGATTAGCCCGCAATAGCTATCTTAATTGATGGGTGTTCTATCTCTCGCTTATTAGTAAAAGTGCACCCAGAGAGTGGAAGCGTGGCGACGAGTGAGATTCGAACCTGGGACTTTAGGAGGGCTTCCACCTCTTTGGTGCCCCAGGTCTACTACCTAAAAACAATGTAAGTCATATGCAATTCTATAAGATCGAAAGAATGTCAAACCAATTATTATTAGTTTATGTATCCATATCGCGTACCTTACCTTACCATACTTGTTCCTAAATGCCGTCAATCTTATATCTATAAATTTTGAAATATGGCTTTCTGAAAAGTATCCTGCTGATGTTAATAAGCGGTAACGAATACAATAAATTTGATCCTTAATTATAGCTCTCTCTTATAAATAAATTGCAAATTTAGATACCGTTTTTCATTGCTCGTTTTTTTCCCACTGGAGTATTAACTCTACGGACAACATACATATAACATATATATGTATTAAGACTGAACGCTACAAACTCTGTAACTCTGTATTGATCTTTTAAAGGTTAACGTTAATAACATGGAAAGTAGTTATGCACATCAAATACAGGGAGTGTGAATGCTAGGAAGGGTATTGAAAATGTTAACAAATACTGTTACGTCGACGTAAGCAGATCTCAATATCAGAATCAACAAAGCGCGTGCAGATTTTTTGTCATTGACAACGTCAAGTCCTTTAAATGATGATTATGGACAATTGGTGTCTCCATGAATTTTCAAGTAAGACAGGGTTAGTTTGCTTCAAACGAGAAATTATGGCAGTTAATGTATTAAATCTGTCGCAATAAATAGCAGTGGTTAAGCTTGCTCTGCGACAATACAATACCAATATCACCCGTTGGTTGTTTGGTTGGAAACACACAGAGATTATCTGAGCTACCATCTACCACCTAGAGAAGAACAATCACGACACAGCCGGGTGCGATGCAGGCTTCATATCAAGAACGTATGTATGTTGGTAAGCAAATACAAAGCATAAGTAAATCACAATAAAAAAATTAATCTTCTATGGAAGGAACACAACTGTATAACATTATTTGTAATATTTACCATTTGTTTAAGAAAATTCCATTGAGACGATTTTCGCTTCCTGCATTTATATCAAGAACAAGTTTCTATAGTGGAGTAAGACAAAACCAACTATTTTCACAGCAATACATTTGGTACTCCTTTTTGTGCGCAAATTTTAATATACATATTTGGTGAACAAATAACAACAATAAAGTTCTCTCTTATAAACTAATATGCATCCATGCCCAATAAACATTTATAATACTGTTAATCCTATTTCTCTAATTTGGCATTATATCGGTGGTCAGTTTTCAAAAATCGGATTGGAGTTCGGTTGTTATGTTTGCAGTAAGACAACACGTACATACATATTATATAAGTATATATTTTTGCAGAAGGATAAAAAAACAAATATTTTTACCATATTATGGATAATTGACAATTTACTGCTATTACGAAATTCATAAGTTCATATTTTACCTGTTTTACCAAGAATCGGAGTGTGTAGATACTATTGAATGTATGCAATTAACAATGTTCGGTTGGTATAATACATTATGGGTCCGTGAGAAAATACATTTCTTTAAGAATATTACGCTTCATGTTATGTAATAAAATTACCACACTCAATATATCTTTAAATTATATACTTTAACTATGGTGCTAACCTAACTGTTATTATAATTACCTAATTAAATACAACGAACGTTGACTTGTGTAGAATAGGCTTTACCGTATTTCTTTCACATTAAAAATACCTACAAATACAACAATTTGAAACAAACACGCTTTTGTAAACTAGTCTAAATACAAATCATTATAATTACATCGTCAAATACTCCTTATAAATATTCATTTTGGTCTATATTATATTTATGAATATTTTGATATTCTCAAATGCAGTATTTGAGGCAGGGCAGACAATTTAAAAACGGGGCAAATAGGAATTAGACACAATTATTTACATGCATGTGGAATTAGTTGGATATCTTGGCGATTTTTGGCATTTTGGAGCATAACTATTTGGGCTATTATGCTTGAACCTAACAGAAATAAATTCGTGCATATTTAACAAATTTTAAAAATTAAATATTAAAATAATGTTAATCTGGATGAGTAGACTTTGAGTAAATTAACCAGATCAATGAACTACAGAGAAGCTATTAGTGAAATAGTAGTGGAATAAGTTAGCATTGCGTTCAGTATTCAATTTGTTTTTTCAGTTTCAAAGACAATCAACAGATTTCCGATATGTTGTTTATGGTTATATGTTACTAGTACAATTAAAGCTGTATTAATTTTAAAAGTAGTAAACAGTAATGTAACTAAAACAATGATTTATCGGTGCAACGTTTCCTAAATAATTTTCGCTTTCTGCAGTATTTCTTATCAGTTTATTCCCTGCCGACCACTAGCGAAGTTACTATACTAGCATTAACGTCTACGAAACGTTTAAGTATGAACCAGTCGATGTGTGTGAAATTTCGACCATGTCTTTATTCACTTTTTAAGCAAATATATTTAATTTTGAAAAAAAAAAAATATTTATAAAGCTCGGAAAGTATAAATGGTGTACTATCCTACTCGAAAACAACGTCGTCCGCTGACTCCACCTACAGTAGCTTACTTAAAGTAATCTAAGGCAGAAATATAAAGCGGTGTTTTACTTTATACATCATTATACAATTTCCGTTTGATGAACCAAAAGAAATTTATATCTTGTGTGGATATTGTGTATTAGTTGAAACTATTTCCGTCTATCAAAATTTGGTAGTATGCAAATGTTGTGATATTCTGGTTCATCAAATGATAATGACATATGTAGCTTTTAAAATTTCCTACATAAAAGACACTTTTCGTCGTATCGATCTACATCTTGGAAGATACAACAACCTACAAAGTTCTTACTAACGTCACACAGAAGTTTGTTTAGACAACCTGCGCCTACCCATGCCTTCTGTGCCCTTTCTTTTTGACGTCATTTAAAAATACAAAGGCTACAACTTTATAAGTCCCTACATATCTTGAAACATTACTCCTACGAAAAAAATCACTGAACCTGCAGGAAATTTTTTGTGTTACAAATTTCGGAAGGACCATTTTGCCGTAAAATTGACCATTAAAGAAGTTTATTCGTAAACTGTCTTCATTTCGTAAACGATACGACACACAAAGAGGCTCGCCTGCCATATTCTCACTTAAGTGACTAAAAGCAGTTGTCCACCACAAAGGGACTCGACATGAAAAAGTCTACTACCTTGGTTCTGATATCGCTACCTCTTAGTCTCAAAATTTTTGCGAATTTTCACATGAATTTTGTACGATTTCTATAAAAAAATTATTTTGGCATAAAATATTGCGAAAAGCTTCGGTGAATAATTTTTGTCCCGCACATCATCGATTTCCTGTCCAATAGTTCTTTCATTCCATTTTAAATGATATTTTGTAAGTAAGACATAAAAGAAGGATCATAATTGGTAATGAAGCTTGGATCGGATCTATGCACACGACATACAAACAGGTGAACTGACAAATAAAGATCACGGAAAAGATAAAATAAGCAAACAAAAACAAAAGAGCGCAACAAAGTTAATTAAAATTCAAACGTATATTTTTTTTTCTTATGCAGATTTCTTCGAAAATTTTCATTCGCTAAAAAGCCAAGTATAAGTCAATAGTTATGCTTCAAAATGCACTGTTAGTACCTTTGGACCTAAAAGCATTTCTTGCCTAAAACAAAATAGATACAATTGAACGGAACTCTGAACTTCATAAAATTGTGCAAATCGATGAAACTAATTTTCCGAGAAAAATAAAAATCATAATCACAGTTGCATAACATCTGAATGTGTTTACCCGCATATTGGATTTCCATTGAAACCGAATAAATTCGATGGAAATGCGACTTAACGTTAGTAGGTTTAGTAGATATCGAGTAGATTATATTGAATTATAGTTTTTTTTTGCCATATTATTACGTACGAGTATTAACGGCTGTGTACAAATTTGGTGTTATATTCTTACACTGTGTTTGATTGTATTCGTTTTGTTACAGAAATAACGGTGCAATCAAATAAAATGTTTAAAAATTAAATGGATTTTCATTTTCACTTATATTACAGTTCTAAAACAATTGTTTATAGTGTTGCTCTTTTTACGGTTAATGTCGCCTGCTTCAGTTCGAAGTACGTTTATTTAGGCAATCTTTGAGTTTTCGACATATTTTTTTCGAAAATAATTGTATCGAAATACAATGTCTAAATGGGTATTTCAAAAAATTATTAAATTCGGTTTAAGTGTTTGTGATTGTATTTCAGTTGTAAAAAACTCTTCTCCACAAATTTGTTACAAAAAAATATTAAACTGTTAAAATATAATTAAATTTCCACCGAGACAACGCCCCTAAGTTAGTGTGATTAACAAATTGTAAGAGAATAAAAGATAACGGAAAGGTTATCGCATTAAAATATTAAACAGGTTGGATTTTCCAAGGAAGACATTACGTAGGAGAAGAACTCTATGCTCGGCAAGTCAGTCTTAGTGGGGATATCAATCTTTAGTTTCAACAAGCATTTTAGGAAAACTCCGCCCCTTGCACCTTATTATGTCGGTAAAAGGTAGTAGACATAAATATTTCAAACAAAATATAACGAGCGTATATTAGCCTTTTATAGTTTTTTAATATATTTTTAATATAGGGTTTATCTCAAAATTTCCCTAAATAATCCTAATTTGAATGTGTTCCTTGCACTCACAGCTAGAAGATGGCGACAAGATGAATTTACATTCAGGGGGTAATTCAAAATTACATCTAACATCACATGGAGAATCCTTAAGCTCTAACACTTAATACGGATATGCTTACGACTAAAAGTTAGTGTTTCTTCACGAAAGTTCATCCAGGTTTCGAAAAATTACGATTATTTTCTGGATTCCACTTAAAAAATTCCATCTATGTCGACACAATACAACCAGGATACCATTTGCCTAATACTAGCAAGCGATCCTATACGTGTATCGTTGATCTACTCTTACGCGCTAATGAAGTACACTAACAATACCTTTTTCTACGCTTTTCTACGTTTAGTGGTTAGTGAACGTACTGCGTACGTTGTTTATATTAAAGATTGCTAGTTTCCACGTGCAGTAGGTAAAAAATCAAGTCTTGTCCAGTTATGTTCCAATTGGGAGAGAAATTTGCAAAACTGCCTCGATATTTTCCCCTAAAAATAATGCTCTGCTCGGTTTTGGCACATTAACTTCCCTTCTTAGGTTTCACAGCAAATAAATAAATACGTGGTGGCAGCGATAACAGTTGCTGTTTTTCCGATTATTTCCAAATTGCTGGGTTTAAGATTTCTCCAAAAAAGGAAACCTTTTTAAAATATAAAATCGCCACAATCCATCGCGTAGTCAAAATCTTCACCTCCCAAATCTTCGACGCCTGTATGAAAGTCGAATGCTCCTATATCGGTGTGGTAAACGCTAGCGCTAGTGGACTCCACTAAATTCGTACAGTGTGTTGTTGGCAGGGCGTGTAGGGTAAAGGAGTCCTCACATTGCGACCACGTTAATCCTGTAAATAAAGGGACAAGGGATGTCAAACGATTTTACTGAACTTTGTATGGTTACAAGCGAAATATATTTTCCTAGCTATTGATCGAGCACAAATTGATTTTCAGTTATCGTGAACGGCACTTTATATCCTTGTCATATAAGGGCGGAAATTAAAGTTCATTGATGGCAATAACACCATTAAGGTAGAGAAAAACTACCGGAAAGAGAAAATTTTTCTTTGATACTGTACGATCAGACTAATAAAATTCGCTTCATGATTTTAGGAAAATAATGAAGCACTTCCGCCAAAGGTATTTCAAATTGCGGACATCAGCCTAAAAAGTTCTCTTTGAAAGCATATCAGGTATAATAACTTACATAACGGAATTACTCTTTTATGAACGTACAAGAAGTTGCGAAGCATACGTGCATGCTGTGCCTGCTTCTACCCTCCTTATTACAAGATTTAACGTACTTGAATATTCAAAGCACTGGTTTCATTGCCTACAAGTACACACCTATCTCAAACATGCCTAATTGGTGCACAGCTTATCTTTCGTGAATTCTTAAAATTACATGAAAACATTTTCCGCTTTCACTGCAAACACACAGCGACATCTAAGTGAATAATTTCCTGTTGACATCGGAGACCTTGGCGCTCGGCCAGGTTGCCCTCTTGATTTATTAGTTTACTTGTAATTAGATTGAATACTTGATTAACTTGGCTTACTATGGTGATGACCCACTTTTTAATTCAATTACAGCTGTCGAAATATGTTGCTCTACAGAAGCTAATAGAGTGTTGGTTGTTCATTAAAACTCATTCGCAAATAGAAGTTAAAAAGGACTCTCCATGTGTAGGAGATGAAGCTTAGTTTCCTCCCAGAGGAGCTGGTTTCATTTCAAGTTAATTATATGTAGACGAAGCAGTCGAAGTGGTTATGTAGCTTTTGAAGGGCCTTGCCTTGCTTGCTAACCATTTATTAAAAACATCCCTTAATTGAGAATGGAATGGAACTACATGGCTTTATAATAAATACCTAATACTTAAATTAAAAATTCCATTTGCACTGACTGGACCCTTCATTCACGTTTTTAATTAACATTAAAGCTGTTCTTAGAAAGCTCTCTCATCTAAATATTTTTAATAATATAATCAGCAAAATTCACAACTTTAGTTTTTGTGGTTTATGCGTTCAAGACATTAAAGAAAGTCTATTATTAATTATTATTAATTGCAGGCTTTACTTTTTTTTCTTGATTATTTTATTTGAGTTGACTGACTTGAACGAAATTTTAATTGAATGTTGGTATACTCTCAGCTATTATAAAAAGTATCACAGAATTCAAACAAACAAACTTACCTCCACTCCACACTCCATTTGGCAGTGTTGCCCATCCCCAGCCATGGCCCCATGGAAGAACACATGCTAATTTAGCTTTTGAGTCAGGCTTTTTACTGAGTACAGCAACCGCTGCATCACTTTTCACCAGAGGATTTTCGGAAGCTGCGGCGGCTACTTGGGTTTTTCGCTGTTTTACTTCTGTGGATGTTGGCGCTGTAATTAAAATATGCACTTCATTACATATGTACATATATAAATTTTTCCCACAATAATAGATCCGACAGAACGCTTTACCGATTCATTAATTTTTTTTATAAATAATAATAATAATAATAATTTATTATTATTTATTCGAATAATGATGTACAAACAAGATTACAATTGTTTTACAACTATACATCATATCCAAACAGACAATTCAGGCAAAAGGGAGTTAAATTAGAATTGTGTTTATCAAAATGAAAAAAAGAGAAAAAGAAAGAAAGAAAGAAAAATTAAGCTTGGAGATGATTTTAAAAAAAAAGATAAAATAATATAATTCACAATTATTTCGCGCGAAGCAAAGGATGCAGATCCACGGTCAATCTGGCGTACAGATGTGCTATCGTGAACACTTCTTGAAGTTTCTGGCCGGCCTTAAACTTTGGACAGCAGGCGGAAGAGTAGTGACGTTAGAAGCAGATACGTGGTTGTACCGTCGCAAACCACATACCATATTAATCACACACTCATTAGGCCTTTCCACACGTGTATTCAGTTTGCAGTACGCAGACCGGTTTTACAAAAAAGAGGTAAAGATGCAAGGAGAAATTTTTACAAAAGTGCAGCACAGTTGTCACGAACTAGCAGAGCTAAACAAGCAGGATGTCTTCTTCTTTCTTCGTCAGAAACTTGTCTTACTCGAGACGTATCAGTATGGTTACGAGACATAATCAGGTGCTAAAAAGCAGGAGCCCTAGTATGGAGCCTTGTGGAACCCCAAACGTGATGTATGAGACAGAAGAAAAACAGTTTTCAATTTTTACCTGCTGTGTACGTTCGGATAGGAAGCTAATAACAAGCTTGACAAGCAAACTAACAAGGGTTTCCTACGATTTTTATATGAAGATTGGATATCATCCTCCCTTACAAACCATCTTCAGGTGGTCTAATTTCGAAACGCTTTTTCACCTATTCTTAACAGCTCAGGGGCCCCACAGGGAAGTCACTTAGGACCTCCTCTGTCTAGAATCATTTTATTCGTTACGCTTGAAAAATTATTTGTCTTAACGATTGCTTTCCACTCAACTTTTTTGCCTGGTATGCTTTAAATTATCTGCCTTTGAACGCAAGTAAATAAGAGTAATAAAGAATTTTATTAAAAATATATGCTGCGCGTAATCACCAATTCTACAGTTTTTTAACTGCAATATACTTTCAAAAAAACAGTCACTTTCGGTCGGTTTAATTGACGAAGTCTGAAACAAACTTAAAATTTTAAAAATTGTCACAGTGTGAGTTTACCTGCAAAGGCGTTCCTATAATATTTAATATTTAGTACGGCTACCTCGGGCATCCAAAATAGCCCTTACTCTTCGTGGCATACTCTTTACGAGATTTTCGCAAACTCTCTGGAGAATGTTTTCCCATTCTATTGCAACTCTTGACCACAGATCTTCTAATGTTTTCGCTGATGATCCTACTTATTGAAATTTGAAAAACATCTTGCTCCATTTACTATGACTAACAAAATCACTATATCGAATAAAACAAATTATCGGGGATTTGGAAACCTTTCGGAACTAAATTAATATGGAAAACGAGCTTAATTTGCTACTTGTATTTTGTTTTGGTATACAACTATAGATCAATAAGTACCTGTGTAAGGAATGAATGCACATGTGTTTTTTACAAATATTTATAAATTTTATTTTTCAACGTAATCTATTTTAGGATTATAGATTTTTCCCAACATCCCTGCAATAAAAAACGATTTGCCAAGCCCTTTAAAAAAGGTAACAATTCGTAACGCAATTCCTGCAATTTGGCCAACGTTTCCGTATGAGTAAGCTAGTGCGTTATCATGGTGCAACAGTACTTTTCTCTTTGCCAAATGGTTCTGTATCTCCTTTAATTTATCGTCGAATCGGTCCAACAATTGTCTATAGTACTGCCTTATGATCGTGGTTTCTTTCTAAAAAAAAGTCTATGAAAATCGTAATCATGACCATGTCGGCCGATGGAATCGCCTTTGCCAGGTTTCATGAACAGTAATGACTTAACTGAAAACCATCTGTCTTCTACCACGGGTAATTATTGAAGAACCCTGGAGTTGCGCAAATTAAAAAGCTCTTTATAATTTCGTTTCCTCAACCGTAATGAATTGAGTACCTACTATAAGAAAGAAAATTTCCTACAAACATGATTCACTGGTCAAAAAATTATTCAAAATTAAATTGCTAACTATTTTGTTAATTTTTCTAAATGACTGTAGCTTCATAAAAATCGGTTCGCTTAATAAATAATCATTTTTTTGTTATTTGAGTCCTAAGACCATAAATTAAAATTTTTATAAGGTACGTTCACCGAGTATAAATTAATTAAGCCGCGAATATGAAAAGTTCTCTTCAGAAGTATCAATTATTTATTATTGTGTTACTATGCTTTTTTTCCATTACTTAATCTTGTAAAAGTTTTTTTTCTATTTTCTTTATTTTTTCTTTGGGATCGATAATTAATATTAAAAGTAATTAAAATTAAAATGAATTGGCCTGCCATCGATTTAACATTTTCTTTCATTTTCACCAATACATAAAATATTATTAGTGTTGTTAGGTAGACGTTTGTCTCGTGGGCCTATAAACCATTTAACTTATTGTAACAGAATTTGTTAGTTTTGGATGATGACCAAACTAACTAAGCAACTAAATCTTTGGATTTTTGCACTTAGATTAATAAGAAATAACGAATAATAAGTTTAGAAAAAATCCTCTACAAGAGAACATACAAAACAAAAACAATTGCAGGATTGAACTTCCGTACTTTTCTTACTGGCTTCTGGTCGACATAAACACTCTGACACGGAGCCATCAACATATTTCAGTTTTAAATTCTTCCAACATTTTGTAGCGAAATCGATTTTCTAAACTGAAAGACTGTTCCTTTTAGAGCCCGAAAGTACACATCGATGCACATAACAGTTCCCGCCTCTATTAAATTCCACACTATAATTCTTAAAGTTGTCCATCCCTTAAACCCATTTCAATATCAAAATTGGTTGAATATACCGATATGCAATCAATTTGATGACCACAGCGTAACTAGTTTTTACAATCCACCCTAAAAATAGTTTTGATAATTCTTCAGCAAAATTTTATTTTGTGAAAAATTCGAGAAGTGCTCACGTTTTGCCAGCTATTGCTGCAGTCATTTACCCCCCGCTTGGGTTTTAAATCTGCTTAAAATTGGCCATCAATCGCAATGTACAAAACAACAAGGAAATGCAATCATTTAAAATGAAATTTTTATAGGCGCTTTGAAGCGAAATAGCTGCTCTGATGCTTTGTATCCTTTTCGGCTTTTTCCCTATTTTGATTACAGGAATCCGCCAGAATTGTTACTCCACGGGTGAAGCATAAAATGTAAATGAATTTCCCAAATGACATCACATAAAGACGGGAGTAATTTAATTCCAGCAGTAAAGGGTTCAGTATCATTTTGTTAGTGTGTAGGGAATCTTGTCATGGCTTTCACTTGCGAATTCAATTACTGGGGCGACTGGACAAATCAATATCACTGAGTGGAGGTAACTAGCTTTGTTGTTGGATGTGCAGTTTAGTTTTCTACTCGACGTACTTTTGCACGTGGAGCCTCTGTGTGTTCCTGTACCTGATACAGACTCGTACTTACGTCTTATCCGGACTAATGGTCTGCGTAGGACATTCATCAAATGCGGCTTATCCACTACCAGTTCAATTTGGGGTGGTGGCGGCAGCTGTAAAGACTTTTTGTTAGAGGGACATATAAATTGTAACAAATGGGGGACGCATACCGTTTTGGTGATTGCATTTATCCATTCACTGAAAGAGAAAAGTTTGTTGAATTAGCTTTGAAATGTGAACTCGGTAAAAGCAAAATGAGACATTTGACTCTAATTATGAAGTTTGAATAGAATGGATTTTACATTGATGGGGATGGGGATTCACAATTTCAAACTATTTTCACAATTTGTAAAGCTTATATGCTACTGTCAAATTACTATTTCTGAAAATTCCCAGCATGTCGAGACGCAAGGGATTTTTGGAATTAATGCTTTTTAATGTTTGGTCTAGTTATGTTCTGTTTTTGTTGAATAATGTTGGTATTGTAGAGTAGTATAATTTAGAAAGCTTTTGTAAATTAGTAGGTACCCTTTCAGACACGCAAGAAAATTCAAATTTAAACAATCTTCATAATAAGTCAATTAATAAGTAAACAAAGTAGTCGTAATCGTATCACATTTTTCTCCTCAAGTATTTTGGGATAACTCCAGAGGACACTTCGGCACGTTGTTGGAGTTAAGAGAGCGGAATTGAGTGGGGGCAAACTTTTTATGTTTTCATTTATATGTATGAGGGCCAGAGTAAGTCTGTTATAGTCGGAGACTATAACTTCTCGAACGCCGCTGTCTGAGAAAACTAAAGGCGATCCATTAATTGTTATAGGTATGCCAATGTAAGTAACGACATACTATGTAATTGTGCATACACACATTTAACATGATTATAGAGTATGTGAGAAGAGAAGTACTAAATTCTACTTATTATACACTAAGTGCGGCGTGCAATTATTTTAACCTTAAAGGGGGCGTTCTGTTTGGTCGGTTTGTAGAAATAAATTTTTTCCCACTTTTGCAATCTTGATGTCATGCGAAAATAACCGGTCATCTGTCTTCAAGTAAGGACCGTAGTAAACGACCGGTGCGGTTGCAGTCCGGTTACTGCCGCGCGTTTCGCTAAAGCATTATTTCAAATGAGACAGTGCACACAAACCTCCGTTCCCGCACCGTCAGTCCCCATGTAAAATACCCTTGATGAATCGTCGCCGCACCGGTAAATGCTAAAGAGGTTGAAATCCAGTTTTTTGCAAATATTTCGCAAATTATCAATTTTTGGAGGAAAATAGTTGTGAGAAAATTATAACCTATTAAGTTTTGCAAAAGCAAGATCTTGAACTGTTTTTTCCGTAAATTAGTTGTCGCAAATATGTAGAAATGTTGGAAAAAGCAAAGTAAAATTTATAAAAGTTAAAAAAAAATTTAAAAAAAGTTTTTCTGAATATCATAGTATTAGTGACCAAAATTAATTAAGATTGGTATTGAAAAAATGGAAACAAATCTGTAATTGGAAGTATCTAAAAAAAAGTACTAGAATTCTACCTCCACGGTAGTGTGGAAATGAGTATGTATTTGAAAAGAGCAGATAACGCAACTTTATCGCACGTTTTACTTAGAAACGATTAATTCTACGGAAGAAATTTAAGGACCTTTCTCGTGCAGAACTTTTGTCAGTTCCTACTATTTTCGTCGAATAATTTATAAATTACGAAATATTTTCCAAAAATTAGAATTAAACCCTTTAACCCCCTAAAAACCAAAAACACACTGCCCAAATTTCGGGTGCTTTTCAGGATATAATTAGGACATGGAAATAAAGGTCTCCATAAAAATCCAGCCTAGTCGGACTTATTTCGTGATTTTAACTTTTTTGTGACTAATTTTACTGGCTATGTGACTATTTTACTGGGTCCGAATACGGCCCATCAGCAATATCTAGAAAACAAATAAACTTAAAGCACAAACACAAATTTGACATCGAACGTTTAGGTGGCTACATTCGACCGACGTACTTCTTACTGTTCTTAAAAAAAAATCTCAAAAATATCCATTTTCACTGACGCATGTCCTAGCTAAGTATGTAGGTACTCGATATAACAGTGAATGTGCAAAGCAAATATTTTTATGTGTAAATGGTAAAATGTAAGATATCGTAAAAACTAAATGTATATTAAATATAATATTCTGTGAGTGGTGGGTCATTTTGTAACTTTTGTTGGTCACTTTGATATAATTAACGCAACGCAGATTTTTCTTTATGCCTTAAAATTTTGCAACTTGTAATGCTTTTGTTGCGCAAACTTCACGAATCAATTTTAAAAAACACGAACGAATATGCCGTTTGCCATGTGTACATACCTGTGTAATTGACTTGAAATCCCATCTGAACCAATTAAGCTCTAAACCATCTCTCAATTTCAGAAAACATGCTGAAGCACGTGTGAAATATATCACCTGCAGGCGATTGTATTTTGCATCGGCAGAACGATTTCACTTGATCGAGTTTTTGCTTTTGTGAATCTGTCTTTAATTAAAATGGGTTCTGAATGACTTCACTTTATTGATGATGAACGTAAGAAAAATTGAAAACTTCAGCACTTCCAATTATTGATACGAAACTATACTATGAAACAAAACATTTTTGTCGGCAATGTTTTGAAATTAAGGAAAAAAAAGATAAATTGGCTTGTTAGTGAATTGCCAGTGCATTTAATACGCCTCGCCGCCGCAGAAATTGTGTTCGACGTTAAGGGAAAAAATTCTTATCGATCTTCACATTGGAGGTACTTAATATTTCGAAAAATAATAATAGCTATTTTCGAATAAAACTTTTTGTGAATATTTGAAAGCACATTACGATTATACATATATCTATGAAGTTATGAAACACAAATTCCCTCTATTTCAAGCCCAGTGGTGTCTGGTGCTTCCGGAGGATTTCTGTTTTTATTGATGGTGCAGTCCATACACACAATATATACATACTTTAATATTTAATAAAAATCCGTTCATTTATATCTCTGAATTTCCATGAAAGGATCAAATGGATATTGTGTCTCAATTTTGGGCATATCATATCTTGCTAAAAATTGTTGCGCGCACAATATTAAGATTAATAACCTTGGAAGTTTTTAAATTTCCATGCCGGTATAAAACACAATGTTTTGCATTCTAATTTGTAGACTGCGGATTTTATGCAACTTTATTATTTATACCTATTGCGGAGACTCTCATGATGCGACTTTGAAAAATGCATGATGTCAAAATCAACTGGTCTTAACCGACTTAAAGAATAGTTTCCGTTCAAATGTTATTTATATACATATATACACACATATACATATGTGTATTTCATTAAATTGCATATAATCCGCAGTCTACTAATTTGTCTTGGCTGGAATATGTAGGCTCATAGTTGCCAAGATATTTGAAATTTCATGAATTTTTGCTAAAAATAATAATAATACACACGTGTCTAAAAACAAAAATAGCTGTTTATGAAATATGTTAACTGAAAGGTAGTATGGAATATCAGCGTGAAATAATCACAAATTGTTTGAATGTTTTGTATATTTTCACAACTTCATTTATGTGTTTCCTGTCTCTTTACGCCATTACGCAACGTGTGGGATGGCAAATTTGGTAATTTAATATATATATATATTATATTTTTTTATGAACGCCCCCCCCAAGTGGATCCGACCATTTTAATAGCCTTTCTCATGACTTGAATATTAACTTGAATTTTGCATCATCAAACATTGCTCCTTCCGGTTACCACTTGTTTCGGTCGACAACTCATGGCCTGGCTGAACTTTTGAAAAGAGTTGTAAATTTTAGGTGTCTGACCTTAAGAATTTAAAACAGATGAAATTCTTTTCAGCGTTGGGCTTTTAAATTCGAAAGTTTAACGGTTATTTATGCGAGGGTTTTAATAGTTATACTGACCTTCAACTTAGTGTCAATTTTAGGGGTCCTTTCAAGGTCAACTTCAAAATACGAACCACTAACTGAGCATGGGCGTGGCGGCGGCAGCATGCCCAACCTTATTTGTCCAACGGGACAAATAAGGGACGCGTGATAATACGAATCTAGACGGTGACAGACCCGCAAACATACCCTTTCTACAATCCTTACATAAGTATTTCATTAAGTTATGAAAATAATTCTAAGAAAATATTGGGCTGCCATAGTTGGATACGTTTTTAACGAAATAATAAATTTTGGATTAGTAAAAATTATCAAAAAGTTGCAGAAAGTTGCAAAAGAAAGCAGTTTGGTGACTTTATTTGCTGAAGCCAAGGTGTTTGTACTTGGAATCCTCATCAATATCATCGATTTTTTCATGGTACTCCGAAAGAAGAGAGGTACGCTGCAGCAACCTATGTATCTCTACAAGCCATCACTTTGTCATTCAAAGTGAAATTGCCTTAACTCAAATTGTTTTCCAACCCAACAACCATGTTGTGGGCCCATTAAGGTTGAGCAGAAACTTGGGAACGCCGCTCTCTTACACATTAAATTTACGCAAAGTCTGAAGCAGAGTTGAATTTATTTAAAATTGTACTTTAATTTGGGTTTGCAGCACCAAGGCATTAATAACAACGGAAGGAGTAATTTATTCGCAGGGACGAATTTATTGCCCCTCTATAGAACGTTGAACTGGGCCTATGCAGTATCAGTGCGATAAGCAGGCTCTATTGTCTCCCTAAATCTGGAATATCCATGAAGAGAACCGATGGTTTGATTAAGTGCTTATCTCAGAGCCTCTTTGCTGGGGTATCAACTTCAGGGTCGCTGGGAACATGGTAGTGATTTCCCACCTGAGAGCCTCACATGCCGGATGGTGTCCCTCCAATGGAACTCGATTTATCGCTTAACTTAGTGCTTCTATTTAGAGCGGAGCAACGCGGGATAAATAGGGAAAAATCGAGTGTAGGGCCGTAACAAGTGTCGAGTGGAACAAAGTACGGTAGCCTATTGATGCCTCGCCCGTCAGGGTCCAACCTAAGCTATAAGTCCAGGGACAGGAGTAATCGCACTCTTTTATCTTCTTTGATTAGTTCGACTAATGAAGTAAATATTTCAATTACTTGTCTCCTGGGAGATATCACTTCCATTACCATAAATTGCAAACATAAATTACCTCCGACGGGAGCAAGCTTTCACGCTGTAATTGGAAGACTTTTGACCCCAGCCCACCTTAATACCTCTCCTAATGGCCCACAGACTGAATCCTATCATAATTTAATGTCACAGCGAAAGTACTAAACCTCTCCGGTTACAACCCATCTTCGGTTGCCCGCCGTAATTGCTGGTACCAGGAAAAGCTGTCACAAACGCCTTATGAAAGGGAAGCTTCCCTAATATTCTCCCCTGGAGTCCTTAATGCTGCGCGAGCTTCGGCTCCGAGATAGGTGCACAACTCATAAATTTCTAAGTAAAAAGTTAATGGGTGGGGGTGCTCGGTATTCTTCGCCCTCACCCAAAAATTTGTTTATGTATCATAATGGAAATTAAAGGATTCTCATCAGGAACCCCACGTGGGAGATAAATCGAAAAAGTTTGTCGCTAAAATCGGGGGCGTAATCACTACCATCTTGGCTCTTAACGGGTTCTCAAGACTCGCGTCTTCAGCTGGAACATTTATGTCTGCTTTTTGGTTTACCTCCGGTGTTTTTTATTTTTTGACTCAAATGCGGCACATTTTGCCAGCGAAGTCATTAGCAGGTTCTATTTTACGCTTGAAAAACATTTCTTAGACCTTTGTTTCAGTCTCCTAGCAGCAAACGTAATACATTGCGCAAATTGCGCAAATATTTGACCTACTTTGAATTTTCATTGGAGGTGCGATATTTCATGAAAAGGCGTTTGTGCCACAAGAAAATAATAAAAAATGTATTACCTGCCTCGTGCGCTTAGACTTTTTAAAGCAGCGGAAGGAACGACACATAACTGGATAGCTTTCAGGCAAAACATATTTCCTAGCCAGACTGGCAGAAGTCATAACAGCGCCGCCCATAGCGAGATCCATTCGCCCGATGTAACAAGGCTATGAATTCAATTCACGTCTGAAGACCCGTAATTGAATTTTACTCTATCCTTGCTAGTATTGTTATGCGAAGTGTTTCAGTTCGCAGCGTGATAGAAGTTGGAGCACTTTGCCATGGAGTGCATATCCGCCGTTGTTTCCTATCAGGAAGAATGCCCCAGAGAAAAGTTATGGGCGAAATAATTCAACTTCAATTCCTCTTTGGCCGCTTTTAATGGTGAAATAATTGCTGCATTATATTCTACGCGGGCCCACAAGGATATCCTATCAGAGTTGTACATTCAATAAGATATTTGAGTTCACCAGCGAGATATAATCACAGGTCACGAAAATCTTACGGCAGTGCACCCTCCATTCGTTGCAATTTAAGATACGATTCGCCCCAGGAAAAATCTTACAAATTCTGCGAAATAAAGGAACTTTTATTAAGTCTTTGGCTTTTGAGAATTAAGATGAAGTACATCTGGAAAGTCAATGTAAAAATGCCTCACAAAATCCTTTCACGGGGTCTTTTGTAATGCAAGTTGAAAGCATGGGAGGGATTTCTCTAGGTGCATGCACTAATCCAGAAATATTCAAGAATCTCTTGTTCAGCCGTAAAATTCTATTCAACTGATATTCTGAATATCTTTTAGAATACTCTAGAGCTAGAGGTCTAGAGCGTATTGAAGCAGTTTATCAAGTGCCATTGTGAGAATCTCCCAGACCTTTGATAGACGGATGATGAAAAATGGGTTAATGTACATTATTAAATTGTGTCAGAGACAATTCAGACGATCATAAATGCTGCTTGCCGCAATATGCCTCGAGGTACTGAGTTGATTGTTCTTCTGTGGTATAATTCTGCCGATAAAGCTTTATTACCCAAAATGAACTTGAAATTCTAGTCGGTAAGTTTTACCAATTCTTACCAAATTCCTTACGGTCACTTAAATATGAAGACTAAAAGTAGTTGAAAGAAGTCAAGATATTTGAACTTCTAATATTATTTAAATTAGGGTTATTCCACACGTGCCAGACTGACATTCACCCCGAAATTGGGTTCAAATGAAAGCTGCTTTCAGAAAAATATAAGTTGACTTTTACCATCCTCTTCAGAACTTCGGAAATAAAAAAGGGAGGCAATTAGTGCTTATAGTTAATTGGCGATTCTCTCTGGAAGATGATTTTGGCTCAATACTTAATAACGCTAATCCGACTTCGTAAGAACAAGATCCAAGGAGTATGAGGATTTATATCTCGGTTGCTATACTGCAGCTTTGCCAGGCCCGTACTTGATACTAGTCAAGTTTGGCCTCGTTTCTCGGATTACGACATCTATCGAGTTCAGGATGTTCAATGGAGGTTTTTACGAGGCCTTGGAGCGATAATCTTATATAGCCTCCTTATACTGACAGCAATAGACCCATTCCGCTCAATTCCTTGAAAGATAGATGAAACAACTCCAGAATTGTTTTGGCTTTTGACTGTGTGAATGGCGTTAAACCGCACGATCTCGGTGATCAGTTCATGTCGCCCTCAAATAGTTTGGGCAGAATAACCATCGTGGCATACGCTGTGTGGCACGTAGCGCCATCCTGTTGGAACCATATTTTGTGGGTATCCATATTATCCATTAGACCATAAGAATTTGCTTATCATCGATCTGTAGCGCTCGTCGCTAAAGATGACTTTCAATGCTAAACATTTTATGATTTGCATACGCTCTTCATCCTAAAATCTTCCACAGTGATTTGCCACATACTACTGATAAATTCACAACAAATTTAACAGATGTCGCTTTAACAAAACGGCCGCTATCACCTAAAAAATTTCGAACGTCCATATTGAAAGATCCTTTATTAACGACATTATTGAAATTTTTTCATATGCTAGCTCTCTGGCTGTATGCGACTTCAAAATTTTTGGTGAACTAAAAGGACTATCGGTGTATGTTATTATGTCCGTCTCCAGACTGTGCTTCATAAGTGGTATCATTGGTGCTGTTCTAGTGAGCTGGCTTTAAATTAAAATCAATGTGAAGTATTTACTTTTCATCGCACTCACAAGGATATCGTCTCAAAAGTGTACATTCGATAAGCTCACCTCATGATGACTAACATCTGCGTTAAAAGCTTTTAGGGTGCTCGGATTCATAAAACAAAATTTATTTGAAAACGTTATTTATTTGAGTATCCAATGTTGTCGTGGTATCTTTACAAACAGTTGCTGATTAATCGTATTGAATCGATTAAGAAAGACTTCACAAGATTCAACCGTCTCTTCAACCTTCTTATAGAGTTGCAGTTGTTTGTATCCCGTAGGAAGTTGTCTGGTATATTATTTTTGAGAGATACTCTGTACTATAAAATCTGCTCTCCTGAATTGCTTTCATTTATGCCCCTAGTACTTTCATCGTTGAGGCCTAGAGTCTAGACAATTTGTACGATATATTCCCACACATCGGACTGCTTATGCTATGGTCCATTTTCGACTTGTAATAGAAATGTTAATGCATTGTACAGTGGTCTCGATCTTTGTTGCAATTTTAGAATTTGTCATACTCCATTTAAGTAGCTATTTTATATAATTATAAAATGGGGTAAGACTTTACCATACAGACTTGTAAAATTTCAGTCTGCGTAAATATTTTGTGAAAGGAAAATTTTGAGCCAGTAGATAATTTTTAAAAGGTAAATGTCAGTAAGAAAAGCAATTATAATAAGCTAAAATAATTATAAACATACTTTACAAACATTTTACCAGTTTTCAGGGAAATTAATGCAGACTAAAAATTGACAGGTCCGTATAGTAAAAGACACCCTGTTATGGGTTTGTATAGTCTGTAAGAGTGTATTTTCTGTAGACAAGTAAATAATGTTCTGAATTGCTATTGCACTTATATGTACATATGCCTGGTGCCGGTTCACCAAATATACAATCGCCCAATATATATTTTTTAAGAAATTATTAAGACCAGCATAGTCTGCCTTAATCAAATTATAAATAAATGTGGGTTGTGTGTGGGAGAACTACAAGTATTCTAAGGAAAATTACAACTTGAAATAAAAAATATTTAAAGCTTTATGATGAATCAGTATGTATTAGAGGAATTTGGACTTCCTAGATCTCATTTTTAAATCACAACTAACAAACCTAAGGCCGTGTGCCCATCCATTTCTAAATTTAATTTAGTGCAGTAAGTTCGAAAAGTTTTCTTCTCGTAGCAAATAGTTTATTAAATGTGAAAGCACAATGCATCGTTACGTTGGCGCTGTTGACGTTATGACCTGTCACCCAAAAATTAGGAAAGTAAAACGATAAAAGCTGCTACCGCAACGGCACCAATAAAAATTTAAAGAAATTTCAACTTTTAGCGTTAGCGTTGCGTGTACAACAGCTCAATTACCTACTCCTTGACTAAGCAGAACAGATTGACATTTCAAAGTGGCATGGTAGCGTTGGCGTTGTTCCATTATGCTTTCACGTTAAATGTGGACAGATGGATACTAAAGCGAATCAACAACAACATAATAAAATATTGATCTGCCTTTTGTGTGAAGAACTAGTCAGGTGTTAGCGAATTCGCAAACTAGTATTGTCGGAACACGAAGCGAAATCGCACAACTACATATAAGCTGCAATAAATTCATCTTTGACTTTTTGAAATTATTGTAGTCAATTAAATTTAGTCATGAATTGGAACAGGGGCTAATATAAAATCAAACCAAAGAAATTAAAAATATTGTGTGTCTGAACTGAATTTAACTTAAGTAAATAAATTAACATATTCGGTGGAACCAGATCTCCATCAACATTCAGTGTCCGCATTTAGAACTGCAGAGATTGAAATCACTGAGATATGAAGCAAAAAAAAGTGACTATCATTCCTTTAGGCAATGACAAAGAATTATTGATGTGCATCTTATAAATATCAATAAGAGATGATAATGGAATATTGCTAACGCAAAATCCAAATATTCAACGGATCGATGTAATCGTATACACAATTGCTCGACTTAATTAGCATATTTGAATTATTAGATCCGTTCCCTTATGTTGAAATATTAACCATCATTAATTTAACTCCCCCACGGGAATGCCATTCGGGAACGATCCTTAGGATAAATTGTATACCCACTGAGACTCATCGAAAAATTCAGAATCTTCATAATGGCTACAGGCGATTGAGTTTATTTCTAATTTGGTGTCGCTGGTGTGTTCGTAGTGGAATCCAGTAAAGGTAGCGATTTTAAAGAAGTATTCCCGTCATAAAACTGATATTCTGCAATTTTCATTTTCACAGCCAAAATACATACGAGTATACACACTATACACTCGCAACTGGTCACAGGTGGAACTCCACATAATCTTCTGACAGCACTGCATTAATAGCAGCTGGTCCATGAATCTCCCCCACTGAAGCGCCTTCCAGAACAACATAAATAAATTCCTTTCTGAGTTGTGAGTTCTGTGTCCTCGTCGGAATAGTTTTTTATAGGAACCATATCCACATACACAGCGTACGGCAGAAACGTCCTAGAAATCTCTGTCTGGTCCGCTCATGTCACATTATGCATGACACGTTGCAATATTTTCATTGCCTGCTTTTTAAGGTTTTTAAAGGTTGCTCACTCACACTTTAAGGGATAATTTAAAATTATATTGTAATTCGCAATTTTCGCATTAAAGGTGAATGTGAATTTGTCACGATTTCTCTCATTAAAATTGTACTAACTCCTATAACAAGTACATTTACCTGTTATATCGCTTTAAAATCTTTAAAAGTAAATAAGAAACATGCATATTCCCTATACCTACATTAGTGGCGTACATAACCCTCGTCTTAGTCGCACCAAAAATGAAATATATCATTATAGCTGTCATCCTTTTTTGCTTTTGCTATCATCTATTGTCACCGTGAGGAACTTGTCTTGGTGGCTAATTTTGTTGCCAAGTGAAAAACCGAAGATTTCTCCAATTTGCTGTCTACATATATATTTGCACAGTTTTGGTAAGTATACGAGTAGTTTAAGTAACCTCTTGGAGGGGTGATTTATCAATGGAAGCAAAGCGTTTCCCGGGGAGAACATTTTCGCTCCACTTGATTTATGATTGAAATGATTTATGGCTTTATAGGCGGACCTATTAATAACACCATTTGATAAATTAAGTCTGAAGGAAAATGATAACATAATTGAAAGAGGAGAACATTTGACTCTTGTATCTATCTCTAGTAGGAGATAGAATATGGGGTAATCTATGTATATGGTGTTTCGTTTTCCAACAATTCTTTCTAATTATTAGGTACAGTGGAAAAGTCAGAGGTCGTTTTTCGCAAAAAATGCTTTCTAGGACTCATTTGGGAGAAGGACCTAATACTGATAAATTGTCGCAAGCAAGAACTGGGAAAAGAATACGAAGGAACACGGTGTGTGAGACATCAATAAATAAATATTACCTTCACCTACCTAACTTCCTGTTCAGACTTGGCCAGCATCCAGTAAACTTTGGAACGTTTTCTTCTTGAGCCGAGGGCGATTAGTTGTGACACTCTACATCCGGATGGAAGCGGCGGTCTCCCAGGTATTTGGCCCGTCCAATGTGCTATTGCGAGCATCTCCGGAGCTTCTTTAACGAGAATTTTGCCTGCAGGCAAGGATCTACCCGGTTCCTGTATTGAACGATAACATATTAATATATTATTGCCAAGTTGGATAAAGTTAACGATAATATCGGCAAAGGTATTTAAAGGTATTTACTGCTTCAGGCGATGTGTCATGAATTATCTTGCCAATTTCCTTCTTTCATGCATCCAGTGAAATATTTTTGGAAAAGTAAATAAAAGTAAAAAAAAAATGAGGAAATAATAAAACGGTTTGCCTTCGAGAAACATTAAAGCTTTAAAGATGAACACCACAAACAGCATGGAATTTATTTACAGAAATGTTTTTCCTCAAGGCCATTTGTACAAAGTTTCAGAAATGGGTTAACTTAAGACGTTTAATTTCTTGTGAGATGTATTTTGTTCTGCATGCACTATGTATAATTAATGCTTTATAACTTCTCGGGTTGTAAATGAAAATGCAAAAAAAAATGACCAAAAAGATTTTTAAGTACATACCGTAAACCAAGCCATCGTTGAGTCATCGTAGAGCACCACCCATTCCTCTGACCAGCGATTCCATAAGAGTTGCTCTGATATTACATGGAATGAGAGCAACAAGTTGACAGTAAGTATACTGAGAAATCTTCGGATTAAATGGAAAATTGAAATTAAAATTTAATACAGCTCCCCTGCGTCCTTTCTATCCCATTTCTCGATGGGCTTTTCTTCTTGCAAAGCTTGCTGCGCGTACGACATCTCAGAAAGGTTTTCAATATATCACAGTAAACTGTTATGGCAACGACACATATACTCGTATGTACTTATGTATCTACACACAGAGATATATTTGCCACCCAATTATGTATAGTTGCATCTACTAATTTTTGAGATATTTCAATTGTACAAACATGTGTGACGGAAGCATGTATAAGGAGACCTCGAGTTCTATTGATGTATGCGTTCAGGGTGTGACTTAATGTTTGTTTTCAACAAAATCTGCCAAACTTCATCTGCACGCAATGCTAACGATTTATTCGACCTCATCACCTCCCCAAAATATTGTATGAAACTGGGTCAAGGCAAGTAAGCTGTGAATAGGTACTCCCCCAACTCCAGCATCTTTAATCCCACGAATAGCCGTGGAAAATTGAAGTAATTTTGTAATAATTACTTACAGCACCGTAATATTTCCTTTCTCGAATACAAGTCGTCAATCCTTCCACCTCATGAAATTGCCTACCCTTTCTTTGATAAAATACTCCCTTGATTCCGGCACCTTGCCGAGCTTATATTTATTTACATGCCTCTCTGCTTTTTACCTATATCTTCTCGTACCTTCTAAGCCCCAACCTGATCTTACCTAAGGTAGAGTTTGTGTTTCGATTAAAATGACATTGCGGACTCGACGTAAATATTTCCCCAAGCTGAAGACATTAAATGTTAGGCTTACGTAAATTCTAGAGTGATGTGGAAATTCTTGTAATATTCATCTCGTTGGCCTGACTCATTAAGAGCAGTTGGAATATTCGGAGAGAGCGTTGTTCACAGCAAAGCGACGATGGCAAGTAAATTCTGAAAATTGTGCACATTCATTTTATACTTTTACCTGCATATTGGACTAAGCTGATACCTCATGTTTTATGTGTTTGGGGTTCATGGCTTAAGGGAGGATACATGTGTACCAAATCAAATAAAAATGATTTATTGCTACTGGCAACCTTAAAGAGCGAAAAGGACGTCGTAATTTAAAAAAATGGTTTTCAGAATTCGAGGGATATAAAGTTGCAATTTTATAAATTTACGGGTGGGCTCTCGTTTTACGTATCCATGTTAACATGATGTAGCAGTTAAATTCTCAATTCATTAGGTACCGCACCCTGTTTTTCTACGGAAAACTCATTTTGAGAGCTTTGAATATAAGGAATTTATGTACATGCACATACGTAAATATAATAGCATGAGGCAACGTTTAGAAGTAATAATAAAAAACATTTGGGATAGTTGTGTCTGTCCATCTAATTTACAATATAACATAAGGTATTTGAATAGTGGATAGAACTTCCTAAGAAAATTGGTTTTTATTATAACGAAAACCGTAACTCATGTAAAGTCAATTTGAAATTTAAAGAAAAAGTTGAATGGGCTGGTGCATTTCGAGTCCGCATAAATCAATATAAAATTAACACCGTATCTGTAACGCCTAGTAACAAACTTGTTCTGTGAAAAATAATATCTTCTAGTTGAATACAACTTGGTCATGGACTGGAAAAGGTTCTAAAGTTCGTGGACTGAGAAATCCTTCATTTCTTCTCCAAGTTTGCGGAATTTTTTAGACGCACTTTTAACTTTCATGTCGACTCAGGAGAAAATATTTTCTTGGGGTTACTGCGGAATGCTGAGATTGATGAGAAAGTAATTCAATACGGTCGAGCTGTCCTCATTTTCTTTACATGATCCATCAAAAGTTTATTACGCTAGATAAATTGGTCATCGCTGATTTGGAGACAAGGAGAAACTCACTGATACATTTGTTCTAATTTGCAAATTTCAGTAATGGGTCTTTTGGCTATCTTCAGATTTTTAACGCTACATTACTTGCCCGTACTCTTGCCATAGAAATTTGGAAAAAATAATGTGAAGAAATACACAAAAACCAAAGACTACGATTTTATGTTGGAAATTTGTTTATCCAAGCCCACCAATACATTCTATACAAACAAGGCGTATCTACCATAGGATCAATAAATAATAAATTTACAAGACACTATTCTGCGTAGGTACTTTAGACGGGAATAATAAAAAAATATTGAACAATGTTTATTTATATAATAATACAGCTAAAACACATTGTTGTAAAAGTTAAAATGTTTGCCTTTGCGAACAATTCCCATAAAAATATATTTTGTTATTCTGGTCTAAAACAGGCTTATGCAGATGCAAAATCTGGTCAATCTTTTTAGGCCAATTGTGGATGATCATGACCTTATACGGTACTCGCATATCGCGGCATGTAAAATTTTTGATTTTGTTAATAGTGCTTCTATTTAAAAAAAAACATCGCCAAAATGTCCTTTCGAAATTCTTAAAAGCACAAGAGGTATAGGCCTTAATGTAGGACAAAAATCCGTTTTCTCTCGAAACAAAATTATTAAAACTGGTCGGTGCCACAAATATCTTAGAGACTATTCAACTTATTTCAATAAAATTTAGCCCAAATTTGGTTCCTAAAATTATAGCCCCGTATTTATGGAAGCAATTTTTTGGTTACCGGATTATCTCTTTTTCATTAATAAAAAACCAACACTTGGGTGCAAAATGGTACACATATTTGAACTTCAGTATTAATTTTTCAAAAGACATGTTTTAGTAAATTGTCCTTGACAAATAAAATACCTATACTAGTTGGTTTTCTAATTTAATGTGTGATTTGTGCCGCGGATGATATTTCTGTGAATAGGCCTTGCGGGAATGACTACCACGTCGTAGATTCTCTACATATTCAACTTACATTTTAAGAAATACAATTTTACATGTTTATGAACATCGGTCACACTTCAAAAATTTTCTTCGACAGCAGGATATCTAGATTCTGACATGTTTACCGGAAAACGGCTAAGAATATTATTTATTAAATTTTATTAAATCATTCAGGCATTAAGTTTCTGAAATGAAAACAAAAACTCAATTTTCTTTTGATCAAGTTATGACGTACTAAAAGTGAAAGTTCATTGTTTTGGCTTTTCTCATAAGCCTCATCCAATATGCGTAGGCAGACAGAAGGTTCTCGCTATGACACAGAACAAGTGGAGATGCACAGATGAATGTAGTTTCGATGAATGTCGTCCGTCTGTCTAATAGCTGTGATAAGTTCAAATTACTCTGAGATACAAATTACCCCTGTATTGGGTTTAAGTAGTTGACCGTCAGCCGACAGGTTACGTCATGGCGTAAATGTGAACACTGCGGTAGTAAGACCATTCGCTTCGCACGGTTTCTGTTGAAAAAAAACTCCTGGCACGGTCATGTCTCTGCTACGAGGGTTGGCTAATTGTGGTCAAGTGAGGAGGAGTCTACCCTCGTAAATCTTAAATAAAATACCCCTGGAAGACTACCTATCTGGCCATCTTGGGCTAAGGTGTCACCTACATACATAAAATAGATCTTTTTAATGAGACGGAATGTCGTCTGTGTCTAGAATACGATAAAACTATAGTATACAGTTTGTGTGATTGTCCTGCTCTGGTACGGTCTAGAAAAAGGATCTTCAGCAAGGAGCTTTTGACTTCGGCTGACGATAGTTCTTTTTCAGAGGACGACGTCGAGCGGATCCTTCTATAAATTACTTAAGGCTTTAAGTTCCCTTAAAGAGTTTGCACGTTCCAAGAGAATTTTTTACAAAAACATGTAATCTTTGCACATAACAAAATTCATTATTATTATTCTTTTGGCATTCCACCGTTATGCCATGCCACATGGGGCACTCCAATCCTTAAAAAAGAGTTGGCTTTAAGTATATGAAATCTCAATTAATGTACACACCGTTCTTTCGTTATAAATCGCCTTTTAGTAAACATAGAGCAGTCAGTAGTATATAGTATAATCATAGTTAATAGTTGTGGAAATTTTTCAACAAAAAAAAACAAAAAAACTTGCTTGTTTAATGTATGTATATACATATATAATAAAGTGGAAATTCCAAAAAATGCAAGTTGCTCTGTTCAGGATTAATTTCTCATTTAAATTTAAATTACAATTGCGGTCTAATGGAATTGTGCCTTCAACGTTGTTCGATTGTGCGGATGGATTTACAACTGCAACAGATTTATTTTAATGCTTTGGAAGCTTTGATTAAACTGATTGCTCGAAATTAAAGAAAAGCTTTCAAGTCCGAGTTTTACTCGCGTTCCAACGGTTTCGTACTTGGGGTTCCATTAGATTTGCTAATTGCTCAAAAACTATGATAGTCATAGCCTTCGTTATATTTTTCCCGTAATTTTCATAATACGATATCTATCAAAACAGATTTAAAACATTCTTACTAGAAATTTCGATGATAAGAAGGGGGACCTCCGTTTTTATGTATTTTTGATGATTTCTCTTAAACCAAGGTATGAAATAAATCGGTAGTATTTTGCAATGTGCGATGAGATATAAGCCCTTTCAGCTATACCCCACTCGATTGGATGAACAAATTACCATGTATTCTCTACATATTAGAGAAGTAAAATTTCTACGTAAAAATGCTAATTATTAAAATTGTATCACAAAATGTACAAGAACACGTACAACTATAAGTATCATAGCAATTCATTGAAGTTGAGAGATTTCGATATTGGATCCATCATAAAAGGACCAGGTACACAGCAATGCTTTGAAGTTGAGAATTTGCAGTTGCCAAATTGGATCCCCCCCCCCTCATCTTGAATTCAGGCAGATTCGATTTCAGTGACCCTCAAAACCTCCATATACTAATTTACATGGAATCCTTCCACTGTGCTATTACAGTTTCACAATCCAGCTTTTCGTTACAGCATGCACCTAACATTTCGGATCATTTTCAGTCGCATGAATCGAATTTGCTCTGCCATGCGTACCAAATAAAGTTTCTCTTCAAACATTTTTTGCGACCCTCTTTGAGTCCCTAAAAAACCCGATAAACAATAATTGTCTTAACTGTGCCAAATTTTGTGTCGATAGTTTTAAAAATTGCTGAGATAATCGACGGTGTCATACAGATTGATCAAGAACGAAGTCTCACCAATTAGGATACATTTGGTACCTTTGATAAGGAACTCTAAGAATAATTCATTGAAAAAAATTTTCAACACCTACCGTAACGCCGTCCGCTGTACACAGATTGCGAAACTTCCAGGTGGTACACGTGCCAGGGCTCGTATATTTGCAGAAAACGTCAAATTTGCATGAACTCAATACCGTTAATTTTGTAATTATTCAGACTATACCACAGTTTGCCGCTTGTGTAGTTGGCACGGCGTTAGATGGCGTAAGTTCGTCAAAAAGTATAATAGCAATTTACCGGGACTTGATATGGTGGCCTCGGAGTAAACGATGTAAGGCATTTATACTCAAAGCTGAATAGTATCACTTATTTACTAATAAACCTGACGGATTAGTTCAATTGGTCCGCACGTTATAGTATCTTTCGATACAAGGACTGAACAATCAGTACGAATATGATGCAGGTACTACTTAAATCTTATTGCATTTCTTTTAATGAATGCCATATTAAAATAACTGCTGAGTGAAATATTTTTACTGATTTAATTACAACTAATTTTTATGCACGGCTTCGTACAATGCGGCGTAAAACAATTAACCTGTGCGGATCCTCCATCCCATCGAAATCGGTCCAGGAAGTTGTGAACTTTCGGCTATTTTTAAGTTCTAAATTTTGACAGTAGATTCGAAATCAGCGACCCTGAAAACATAAAGGAAACCGTTTTCATAGCAATCCCTTGATTGGATTGGATACACCATTTTGCTGTTGTCGAAGTGATCTTCCATATTCAGTTGAAAAGCTTTCGATCATTGGAATCATTCAAATCGGTACATAAATAAACTCACAAGTGATATTACAAAGGTTATCTTATGTAGTTATGTATAGATATATTTATGTACAACATGGCTTGACTTCTAAAAATGTGTTAACTAAGTCCAATTAACGCATAAATAAGTTAAAATTGGGATAGTATTGTTGATAATTTAAATTCCAGTGAATTACTTATTTCTAAATTAATGAAGTCAGTTAGTAAGCATACCAAAGGAAGTAGCTAATAGGTCGATTCATATTTAAATTTAAAATGTTGAAGCAGAGCTTTATTTTAGCGGTAAACACGAACTCCAAACGTTCATATGGGTATATCCAACTTGAACTACGTACGGAAAGCTTAATATTTGGATGTTTGCATGCAATTCAATTTATACTCAATAAATTAGAATAAAGTTTTCTAGGCCACGGCGATTGTATGTAAAGCAAGGCAAGATCGTAAAACGGGCGCTAGTCATCCGTTCAAACATGTACATACATATATTCAGCTGACTGTGTAATTTCCGAGACGAGAATGCTGTAAGAAATAAAATCTGCGATGAATGTTTTCAGAATTTCAGGATTATATGCCTTGTAATTCCATGCCGGCCAGTTTTATTACGCTGCTGAAACAATGGAATTCTGCAATAATAAAACCCATTAAGTACATAAAGGACATCTGTCATATTTGACCCTGCGCTACATGGTTCCCTCCAATTCTACTGGCAGTGAGCAGAACTTTAATAAAATAAATTTCCGTTCTGATTAATTAGAATGACCATTGCAACTGTCGTTAACTGTTAAATCAATTATGAAGGATTTTCGTGGCTGAAACACTCGCGGTATATTTACACCATCAGTTTTTCAGGTAATTAACATAAAATTCATTATCTCGTCGAAATTGGGGAAGACATCGAGAATTAGGAATATAATTGAAATTTAAATGGAGATAAAGTTCTGATGAATTTTCACCCAGGCCACGACGACGGCGGCAGTTGGCTTGCTGCTCTTTCACTTCACTTTCTCCAAACAGGATTTTCCTTTTTATCATTCCATTTGTGGATGCTGTGGGGAGGAAAGGAGAGTTCAAATCTTGAAATCGCTGTGCTGCCTAACAACATATTTTCTAATTTTCTGCCACAAAATGCTTCATGTATAATTTTACAGGGTTCCCCGCTAAGGGGAAATTTTTTGCGGGTTGAGATGGAGGTTGCCCGTAATCCTCAAACACGTGAATAATTTAACCACAAGATGGGAGGTTTCTGATCCCTTCAGTATTATTAGCCAACAGCAAGCGGATTTGTACTCCTGGGAATTGAGCTTTAATCTTCGAAGAAGCAGCGTTTTAAAGCGCCTTTTCCTCAGAGTAATATTCAAGGCGTGGTTACGTGATCGTACCGCGTATACGCCAATGGGATATTTATCCAGCAGCAAAATTTCTATTCTAGAGAACTTTTCCATAAGTTAAATGGGAAACCTGGTAACATGGCGAAATGCATGCGGCTACGGTTGGCGAATGCTTGTACAAAGTTTGTCATAATCGAAAACCAAAACTGATACAATAGAAGCCCAACAATTTAGCCTTTGGATGGAGCTTTGAGTTGGGGTGATTTGTAAATCAACTAAATTCGCGTACATACCATACAAATGCATGCAACGAAATATTTATAATTTTACATAATTGCAACCGTTAAGAGTTAGGATAATTTCTTCATCTCACTAACATTTTTGATTTTTTATTGGATAGCACAAAAAAAACTACAAGATGTATGTACTACTAAAATAAAGAAAATTTGATTTATGATGGGATATCGAAATAAGACAGAATTCGTTTACAATTGTAAATTTATTTCAGAGATGATATTTTAGAAGCTATTGTTACAGTCAATAGCACACTCTGACTATAAACGTTTATAATGTTTTATAACAAACCGAAAGATTCGAATTCAGCGCACCCAAAAATATATAAATCAGCTAATAAATTTTAAATTTTACAAAGTATTTTAAAGCAAGAATATACCCAGCGTGAAAACAATTTTATATGCAACTTGATGCGACTGATGTCTCCCTAGGGGAGGGGCGGAGGGGGAATTTAGTTTAGATCAATTAAATCATTCAACCTTCATCTTTCGAACGGCACCTCTCACTTTAACCTTGCTTTTATAGTTTCTGAGTATTAGCGAAATAACATGTTTCTCTTTTTATGTCGCTCGGATTCCAGGATGCACCTCTACTGCTTTTAAGCACATATATTCGAGTCAAAATTGTAAGAAAGTAAAATCGTCTTGAATTTTTGCAATAGGTAATTTCGGTTCGTGACCTATGTCTAATCACACTTTTACAATTAATTTGTTTTTTCCTCATCGTTAATCCTTTAATTAATATTTCAGAAAATGTTTAATACAAATTAAATTAACTACTTACTTTTATAACGTAGTAGGTATCCGCCTTTGATTTGTTTTGCAGCTGCTCCTGAAATAATAAAATAAACATGATATTAATTTATATGTACGACGGGAGAAAAATAATGTATTCTGACATTTGTGTAAAACCAGACGAGACCTTAATCGCATAAAAACGTAAATAAAAAAGATAAAGTAGGAACAATAAAACTCTGTTTGCAAAAACATGAAGTGTAGTTCAGTCATTAAAATTTAATATAAACTAATTAAGGGATTCGGCCTGCGCAGCTATAAGTTAAAAAAAGCGGGTTAAAGTATATACAAAATTACGTTTAAGACCTTCTTAAAAAAAGTACACACTTTCCGGTGGTCACAGGTGCTCGGAATCGATTTACCAGAAATGCGAAAAAAATAAAAATTTTGGTATAGCAGACCCGTTCCGGTCTTGGCCGGATTTTTCCAACTTGTAAATTACATTACATTATAAGTGGTGCAGAACGAATAACACTAATTCATACAGGTCTTTCAATAAGGAAGCTCAACTTTTAAATGTAAATAAAAAAAAGTTGTGTGTGAGATATCCACTCCAATTTTATTTTATTCGAAAGAATAGTTTATGACTTTAAGTATGGAATATAACGTCGTTCAAATTTCTACCGCGTATTTGCTTGGTGGCATGTATTCGGAAGTTGACCCAAATTTAGCCAAAAAGGGCGAGCGCTATAGATCGATGATAATGACGTTTTTGTGACCTAAGCTGGATGATGTGGATACAGACGATACGTGGTTCCAACAGGCGGCGTTATGTGCCCCACAGCGCATGCCACGATAGATTCAATTCAAATAAAATAAAAATGGAGTAGATATATCACAAACAACTTATTTTATTCACAGTTAAAAGTCGAGTCCTTATTGAAAAACCCTGGCTAAACAAATGAGTCAAGAAAAAGACAGTTGTTTCGAAACCGGAAACCTTAAGAGCCCAACTTCTAGAAAATGAACTTACGTTAAGAACTTTTGGCCACCATACTAAAGTTAGAAATTTCGATAGCAGATTTCAAATGAGCGTCTCGAAAAACAACTATGTATATATTCCTATAAACCCCTATTTATATTCAATAACCTCTCGCAGAGTAAAGGTTAAGACACTACGTTAAAATCATACTGGTGGTGTTTGAGCAAGGTCTTAAGGTGACCTTCTCCTAACTGAATTAAAAAAAAAGCAAAAGTTTGGGATTTTTTTACAAGAAAACAAAACAACATATGACCTTGAATCTTTTTTTATTTGGAAGTCTTTAACAAACACTAGAAATTGTTTTTTTATTTTTTCATTCCTCGCTCACCCGTCGCCGCCAGAGGGCGCCAAAAAAAATCGGCCTTTTTCCGTAATTCCGTGATTGCGGCTCGCCAAATCGTCTGACACAGAAAAATCTAAAAACCACTTAAATTAGACATTAGAATGTATAAATCTAACTAGGATCTAACGAATCGTTCGACTAAAAAAAAAATAGCAGCCTTTTGAAGTCAAAAATCGAGAATTTTTCGACCAATTTTTTACAAAAAGTGCTGTAAAAAAAAAACTACTTGGGTTTTGTCTTATATCCTAGTTAGATTTGTGAACAATTGAATTCTGAACAAAATGAACCAAGGTTTATGGAAATCGGTGGAGCGGTTCAAGAGACATCGTGGAACTACGATTGACAAAATGAAGTCGAGAAAAATGCCTTTAAAGAAAAAAAGAGTTTTTGAGTGGAATATTTCGCCCAATACCGAGGAAATGAGCAGACTCACAGTATTAATTAATAGCACTTTAACTCGAAAACCATATTTTTTTTTTTTCGTGAAATTTTAGGACATGAATCTAGTCATATTAAAGAACATTTTTCCGTAAAAAAAAATAAAAAAAAAATCGATTCTTTTTGACCCCAGTTAGGAGAAAGTCACCAAATATATATCACTATAACTCGAAAACCACATATTTTTTTTTCGTATAATTTTGGGATATGATTCTAGACATATTAAGGTATATTTTTCCGTAAAAAAAAAAAATCGTTTTTTTTTGCCCCAGTTAGGAGGTCACCAAATATATAGCACTATAACTCGAAAACCATATTTTTTTTTCCGTGAAATTTTTGGACATGATTATAGACATATTTAGGTATATTTTTCCGTGAAAAAAAAAAATCGATTGTTTTGTACCCCAGTTAGGAGAAGGTCACCTTAAGCTACATAATGGTATTAGGATATTGCATGTATACGAGTAGATATATCGCTTATAGTGTGCTAAAAATATCCGATGATGGACAGATAGATAGACAAATTTTTGAAACGATGGTTTCCTAGGGCAGTACCGCCATATAGCGGCCGTCAAAAGCCGGTGGCTGACGTCACAAAAAACTGTTCAGTGTAAGTAAAACAATGGCAGTGATTTCTAAGGCAGTGGTGGTGCTCACCGAAACGTAATATAGCGTTGCCTTCATATTCAAAGCGATGAACGTGAAGCTGAAAAAGAGTTCAGCAACGTTTTTTATCGCGGTAGCTGCAACCAACTGAGTAGGTACAGCTTTAAATAAAAAAACCAATTTGGAAATATTTATTGCATTATAATGTTATTTTTAGGACTATATATTACCAATATTGATGATCATATAGTGTATACTGACGTCGCAGGACAAATTTCAAGCTGTTACTAATAATAAAGTGGCTGCAAATCAATGTTGTAAGCTTCTTAGCAAACCGCTTTGTATAATAGTTAATATTCGAAAAACCATAGATAGTAGGTATAGGATAATTCACGGTAAAGACACAAAAATTTACTTTGTGTTGTTTTCACTATTAAAATTAAAAGAAAACCACAAATTAAAATCGTTATGCTAATATTTTCAGAATCATGGTATGGTGCATTGGGAAAATAATTTTTTTGAACCCCGTCCCCCGCTCTTACGCTTCCTCTTTTTTCACCATTTACGCCATTGAATGGGGTGTCTTTAGATAGATCCTCTAAAATCCAGCACAACATAATTCATATTTCTCTACCACTAGGTATAGATCAATTTCATTTTAACAAAATCATTGCGGTGCCTCTTTATCAATTTCTCGAAATCGACGAAAAAATGTTTAATAAAGTGTGCATAACAGCATGCAGAATAAGGATCTGCGTGAAAACCACAAGTTAAAACGAGTTCCAAAAAATGGAAAACAACATATTGATTATCCCCACGACAACCTTTTTCTGAAAAAGAATCTATAGAATATTTTGTAAAGAATTACAAGGTTACCTACCCTACTGATTCCATTCATAACATGTATTTTTTGATAAAATATTTTATTTAACTGAAACAGCTTAAATCGTATTTGTATGACATCTTACAAATCACACATTTATATTATCAAATGCGCGGGGACAGCTAAATTCAACCGACAGATAGTATAGACATAAAATAGATGATATGGGCTGGGCAAATAGTGACAAGTTAACACGATTTATATTTGACAGGTTCTATTTGTAATCGAAATGAAAATTGTCGAACACATATCCTGTATCGTATATATGAATTTGCAAGCATCAAAGGCAAAAGCCAGACCAAAACAATCCAAAGAGGTGGTGTGGATAATTAGATAAACTTTTCACAATGTCTGCAATATGTTAAGTGATGCGTTTACATCCATTCAGAAATCGGTGCATGACAAAGGAAATTTCAAAGTTTTGTCTTTAATTATTCTGTTGTATGCGGTACTGCATCACTCTACGTATTTCATACTTTGTCACCACATTTGAGAAAGCAAACACAAAGTTGTGCTTTATAACTTTCTGATTAGTTTCGAAACTTTGTCATATTACAGTGAAGCGGAACTTTCCTAATGCAAAACAAACTTTTATGCGAAGCGAAACATCAGAAAATAGGAAAAGAAGGCTTTAGAAAATTAACTGCCCAAGGACGGAATATTTGCATTAGCAATACTCCTATAAAAGGGGACAAAACGGCAGCGGCTAAGCGAATTGTCAGTCCTATTGTTTCGACTACAAATGGGGCAGGATTCCATTATTGTTTCCCGAAGTTATGGCTTCTTGTTTTGAACTGAGTTGCTAGAGGCAATTATTTCCACCAAACGGAATTTTTAAAATTTCGGAACAGCAGCAGCTGATATTTTACAATTTTTTAATCAAAATGACGATTCCATTTTTACATCGAAACTAAATTCTGTAGGTACTTCAGTGATATGTATCTGCTTCCATTAAACTCATATGAAGTGTTGCGCTTCACCGCTAAATACGAGATCCGAATGGTAAGCCACAAAAGGACAATGCTGCTATATTTCAAAGAACGCAAATAGCAATTACCTTAAGGGTTGTCAAAACTTTAAAACTCTTCAAAGAGGCAGTCAAGGACAATTCCGGCTTTTGACTAAATTTTAAGTCAAAATGAGACAAATCAACCATGTCTAAACAGGCGACAAGTTTCAATTATACCAACCGACTTGACAAGGCCACGTTCTCCTCCTGGATTCAAATGTTCGTTAACCTATATTCCGAGCCATGTAAATCTGAAGATTCTGAAGCTAGCCACAAAGGGAGAATCCGTTCCAGGTTTTATAGATAGAAGTAATCATCTACGTTCAGCTGCAGAAAGAACATGACCGTAATATAGCAAGACGGAAGGGATCGATATCTCTCCCCCGAGTGTGGGTGTTTCTCTCAATTTTCTGTGACCTAAATTGTTGCATTTTTGCGCCACAGAAGGGGTACTAAATTTTAGTTTTGAAAAGTTATACGGGAAAACATTTATCCAACCCGTACAGTTGGCTGCCGCAGGGATTTTGTTATTTTGTACAGAATCCACTTCACTGATTTGTTTGGGTGCATCCAGGCGTCAGAGGGTTATCCCCATATGTATAAGTGCAGAAATATTCGAGAGGTCAGTTGGTGAAGGAGAACCTGCCTTTAAATGCTTTGCATAGAGAGCAGACATGTTTCGCCTGATGCCTTCTTTCGATTGTGACTCGATTTTGCTCTTACTTCCAGCAAGGTCAATTGTCGTCCTTATTTCACTTAATATGACTTTTCCTTGTTCGAGTGGCAATAAGGCGATTGGATCTTTTGTAGTCATTGCCTTAATGGCTGTCCTTCAGATTTTTATTGCTTTTCAGACACGAACATGCAACAGTTAGTTGGGGAAAATAACTTTAAGTTTTTTAAAGTTCTATACAAAACAAAACTGCTGCAAACAACTGCCATTATGAATAATTGTAAGCCTGCCTGTTTGTTTATCTGTCATTGCCTGGTAAAAACATTTTAATCAAGAAAACTGAAATTTGGCTAGCAACTTCTTGTTTTCCGGACAAATTAAATATCAATCAGCAAACTTGTTAAAGTTAAATAACAAACTTTGTTCGTTTCATTATTTATTACCCAAGCACTAGGAAAATAGTGTAGCATGTCTTTTAAGTGTCAGTATTTCCAGTGGGCAACTTCATTCACTTTATTTATCAATTCTGGTAACAAAATCGAAATTCCAAAAAGTGCAAAAGAACTGAATATGACAATAGAAAATCCCATTTTCGCACTAATTAAAACCAAAATGCTAACAAAAGGGGGTGATAAGTTAATGACAACACTTCACGTAATTTAATAAACTTTGCCATCCCTTCCTAACAAAGGATTACTTGCGGAAGTTTTTAACGCTCTCTTCTTTAAAAAAAAAACTGAAATTGTCAAAAGAGTTTAAAAATTGTTTAAAAACTTCACAAAGTACCATCATTCGCTTTAAACCTTGACGAAGATAAATTGCAAAAGTTCTCCTTTTCGCCTTTTCATTACTCATTTAACTGAAACACGGAACTTTGAGAATTCAGTAATGAAAGGCAAATGGGATACACTTTATGTATTTGCACATTATTTTCCGTTAGTGTTTTTTTTTTTTTTTATTATTAAGTGTGGCACGATCAAAATAGACAATTGAAGCAACACTTCCAGGCAGAGTACTTTTTCATTCCATAATAATTTTAAAACTAAAACGACTTTCTTTTGCAGAACATTATATTTCGCCGCCTTCCTTCCTTCGAAATTCTCAATCAGAATTGCAACATAAAAAATGATATTGGACCTTTACCTACTCCTTATCTTAACTGCCATTGGTATGGGGCTAGTGTAGGTAATTTTTCTATCTGATGTCAACGCAATTAATTTTGATTTGTCTACATCAAAGGAACAGTTTACGATCGACCCATTCAAACAAATCTAGAATTAAAACAATCGTAGGTGTAGTTACTACTGAGCTATTAGGCCTCATCGTATAGACTTTATGAATATTCAAAGTTATATAATAGCGTTAATACATTCGCAAAAACAAATCGATTTTTGAAACTTTCAAAGTAGAAATCAATTTTTCGGCATTTCGCACACAGTATTAAATTTTGTTACCGATACATACATCCATTTCATAAGTTAGGAATCTTCGGTAATCACAACATATTCATTATCTTAAATTAAAAAATTTGAATGGTGGGGCTGAAAGTAGCAACCCAGAAAACCCTAAATATACCGATTTCATGCAAATCCCTCAAAATTTACAATTTTCGATCACCATATTGGATTTGCTATTTTGTAAACGTACATTTTACGTTAGTATGTTAGAATATGAGGTACCTTTGAACAAATATTCAAGAAATGTCGAAGCCGAAATTTATAATAGTTGCTCTGTTATCTCATGCGCGACAAGTTATTACCCTTCACTGTTCCTTTAGCAACAGGGCCAAAACCTTATTTATTCCTGCGGGTTTTAAGATAGTAACCTGCGTAACATAATAATTGTGGGAATTAAACAGGGAACAGACAGGAATACAAATAGGTAGATAATCCTTTTTTGCACATACCATTGTTTTCTTACTAAATTTTCTGTACTCTTCAGAGTCGCTGTTTTCCTCAACATTCTGAGATGAAGATCAGATCACGTTGTCATAAATTATATCCGGTAAATTGAACATTCCGGGGAAAGGATTGAGTCTTTTGAGCGAATACTTTTAGGGCCCTAATGAGCATGTATGCTAAAAGTCAGAATTCTATAATTTTTTAAGTTTATGCTTATTGTTCCCGTTAGTTAAGCATTACTTTGGGACATTTGAGCAAAGTTCCAAAGTCATATAATAAATAAATAAATCACCTAAGTATTACCCTTTTGATTTGTGAAATCTTTCCCTCAATGGAGGAGAAAGAAAATATTTTTACTCCAATGAATTGATTTATCTATACGAAAATTGCATTTACATATACTAACAACGGTTTTTTTTGCTTAGTGTACCCACTACATAGAATTTCAGCCTCACACAAATTTCAAGCCTTAAGAAATCTACTAATCTAAAAATGGTGTGGTGCCGCTTTGAACACAACCAAAAAAGACAGCCCGAACCAGCATAAAACCAGCACTTTCGGGGCTTGTATCCTAGGTTACACTTCTTGTTCCGCAGAACCCCCAACGCTTTCCTTCATCCCATACAAAATCCTTTGATCTAGAATGCCAACATTTCAACTACTGATATTCCTAACACAAACATTGTACGAGTGACTTTCATCTAAAGATATACGCTTTCAGGAACTTGAAGGCAGTAAAAAAAGCGAAAATTGTATATTAAAAACCGGGCAAGTGCGTGTCGTATACGCATCAACTTAGGGTTCCGTAGCATGTAACAAAAGTTTCTTTTCCTTTCGTCAGGATTGCAAAAATAAAAACAATTCACCCTCATTAAAATAGAGTTTTTTTGTCGAAACTGAACAAAAATTTAGAAGAAAGTATAAGGCCTTGACCATGCATTTTGGTCTCTTAACAACCTTTATTGGAGACCTGTCCAACGATACCACACACAATGGGGTGCGCGAAAAAAAAAATTCATGCCTCACTTATATATATGGAACGCCACCCCAATTTTTATTTTTTCTTTCATTACATAACTAAGTGGAAAATCACACAAGACACCTGCATGTAGACTTTCATCCGAATCGATGAAAAGATGGCGGAGTTATATTATAAGGCTGTGACATACGGACAGAAGGGTATGACGAAATTACAAGGTTTTCGTTTTTGCCATTTGGCTACGAAACCCTAAAAATGACATCAATACGAAATTAGTAATTGCGCTGAAATATCGCAACTTCTGATCCGAGTAAGTTGGATTGCTACTGGCGGCATGACTAAATCTTTAAATTTAGTTTATATTAAAAAAAAATAGAAAAACAAAGAGACACAGAAAAAGGGCAAACCATTAAGCACACTTTTCACTCTTGGCTGGCTCTTGATTTAGACACGACGAACAATTCGACACTAATTACTATACTTGTATTTCTTCAAAACTCGACGGCGTCCCCCAGCAAAAGTTTTCGTCTCCCCCAATTAAGATCCGCGAATTAGAAATTAATTAAAGCATGAAGCAATTAATTCATTCCAAAAAGTTTCTTTAAGTCCTCATTAAAATGAAACGAAATCTTGTGCTTGATCCCCATTAAGTCTCCGCCATCCGATTTTCATATGTCGCATATAATTTCTGTGCAATTAGGATCAAAGAACACTAACAAAGCCTCGAATTATGTTGATTGGAGGTATCCTGGCAGGCTTTTTTCCACCGTTTGCTGTCTGCATATAAAGCTTGCAAAACGACTCATCTTATAGCGGAAAACGAGGGCAACATCAGAGGGGGGGAATGGAAATTGATTTTCGGGGAGTTAGGTATATAATTTAATCTGGCGGGAATTGAACACCGTCATGGGAGGTTTTGATATGCCGGATAACGTTTTGTTATGTAAGATAAAGCTGGATTATGAAAAATTACCATTTAATCAACTGTTTGGCAGTTTTCTCTCGTTACGGGAGCCTGGGACGATGGATTAAATTAATTCCCCACGCCCTTCGGTGACATCCCATCCCATGAGATTTCTTTAATTTGTTACGTAACTCTAGAAGAGTATTAGTACTAAAACGTAGCAAAGATGCTTTGCTTTATTGATTATCTATTGCGCCTTAAGCGTTTCTAAACTGTTTTTTAAAACAGCTTCCGTCGCTATAAAAGTGCAGAGAGGACCGCCATTTGATACGAAATCGGGGAATTCCTCTTCGAATCACGTAAATAATTAAGGCGGAGATAGAGCTTCAAAGGTTCGGGGTGTTGTTATAACTATCGTTAGATCGAAAGCGCCCGGACACTTCTCAACCTCTGCAGAGTAAAGTAAAAATTGGCAAAAACTCATTAGGAGGCGGCCAGGCCACATGCGACATGCGACTCGTGTATAGAAGCGAGTATGTCCTTTCCACCGCAGTACTTCATATCTTCGTTTTTGTGTGAAATAACAACAATCAAGAGCAGGAGCAGTGAAGGTCCATTAATATTTAAGTGGAACGTAGTAGTCAAGTCAGGGGTCCCGTACACCATGCATGGAATGCGGAGCTTTTGTTTCAAGAGATTTTCAGGAAGAATAGGGCTCTGACACAAGAGAGCTTCAATGCCGAAACCCATTGTACTTCGAATAATTTTCCCTTATACCGCTTCCATATTTTAAACTTAATACAGAAAAGGAAAAAAACGCCTGTTTCTTTCACTCGGATGTGGCAAAACATGGGAGAACACTTCACTGCCCTGGATCGAATATTGTGGGCTTGTCCGAAACGCTGATGAATAACAGATTCTGAGGCGCATGAAACCCAGGCGTGTGGAAGCGTAAATTTCGAGAAATTAATATCGGGGAATTTCCGGAAAGTTTTCTGGACTTGTAAACAGACCGCCTTTATCGATCACACTCTATTATTTTGGTATCTATAGGGAAACACAAGAGGGGGGTTTTAAATTTAATTTATATTAATGAGCTCCTTTGAAGTAGGATTGTGTACCCCACTTGGATTATTTACATTCTTGCACACCAATGCATATGAATGTCCCAACTTGAAATTTTCCCTTCTTATGGAAATTTAAGAAAAATGTTCACATCTCTTTGTTTTTCTTTGTTATATTATGCATACGTGACGTAAACAAATTGCTTTAAATGTTTTTAGCATTTAAAGAGCCGTTTCCCTTAGGATATAAACCTAACAGAGCAATTAAAATGATAATTCGTTTTTATCTTTTGCCTTTTCAGTTAAGCTTAATAAGCTGCCTCAGGGCAGTGTACACAAATACAGACTTGGAATAATAATATTTTAATTGGTGATTATAATCGAGTTCAATTTAAAGTGGATAATGTTAACGGGGGTGTGTGGTCTCACGTTAAAATGATTGGTCGTGAAATGATTGCGGCAGAAAATGTAAATCACATGAATAAATATACAATGATTTAAAACCGGATCCTAACTACAAATCCGTATTTCTCTATCGTGTTTACAATATTTAAAATATTTTGAAGTTCTTTATGTTAGACGTAAGTAGGTAGCACGTTCATAAAATGGGGACGCAGTCACCAACAATCTGTCGGGCCCCATATATTATTTTATTTATATAGTTAACTTATAATATTTATACCTATTTAAACGCGATTTTTTCGAAATAATGTTTTTCGACACTATGGCGGGGGTAGCTCTAGAATTAATTATCCGATAGTTATTGTCCCTCCTTCATGAACTGCTATGGTGCATGTGGTTATGAGCTTTCGACTTAAAAATTTAACACCAAGGTTAACTTTTATTTAACATCTTTTTTAATTCGAAAAACCACATGATGGTATATTGCCACAATGACCGTCCTTGAGAAAGCGCATTCTCTCAACCCTATTTTGGGTCACTTTTTTTTAACAATATCAGAGCCGTATGTTAAGAATTAAACAAACAATATTGGCTTCCAACTTGTTGCTGGTTTATGAGCATAAATCAGTGACTTGACGTAATCCCACAGGAAATAATCGAGAGGTATCAGTTCACGCGACCTTGGAGGCCAATATACAGTGCCATATCTCTAAATTACATTATCGCCAAACCGTAAATTTAATTATTCGATGGTCTAAGGCGCTGTATGGCATGTAGCGCCATCCTGTTGAAAACACACTTTAACAGAATCAATGTCATCTATATTTTAAAAGTAATATTCATTTATCGTGGTCCGATAACGATCTACATTGACTGTAATACGAGCTGCTGCCTCATTAAACAAATAGACCAATAATGCCACCAGTGTGCCAACCGCACCAAACGGTAAACATATTTTTTTGATGCAATGGGGTCGCTGGAATCTCTTTTGGATTGGTCACACTTCAGAAGCGACAATTTTGCTTTTCAACATTCCCATTTATTCCCATTCCCATTTATGTTTTAGGTTATTTGGAATACACATATCTATAAAGAAAAAATTGAGCGTCGTCATTGACAATTTTACAATAAAATAGCGTTTCAATTTGCATCTTCCATTCAACGAATGAACTACATAAGCGATGATCTTCTGGCTTTAATTACTGCACTCTCACAGCTATAAGCCGACGACGAATCGATACTAATTCGGATTTTCGTTTATAGCCACAATGTTTGCTTGAGTACGTGATAATGGCGTCTTAGTGTTGTTGCACTTGGAAAAATATGGAATCCAGAACCTCGGATCATCCACTGGCTCTTCTTGATCGTGATCAGACCTATTATGGTCTACTGTGTATTAGTATGGTGGCCTGCCCTAGAGAAGGCTTTCGATCAACATGCATTGGAGAAAGTTCAAAGAATCGCCTTATTACTGATTACGGATGCTACGGACTACTTCGGCTAAGGCCCTGAATACTATCCTCCACTTTCTATCAGTTGAACTCTTTGGCAAGCAAACAGCCGTACAGCCGCTAGGCCCAACTCAGTAAACTCCTAGACACGTACGGACTCCGGACACTCCAAAATACTCCGCTCATGTGCTCCCAGAATTTTGATAACAAATTTAATCCCTGATCACGTCCAAGAAAATTCAGGGCAAAACTTCACCGATGGCTCGAGGATGAAAGGCAGGGTTGATGCTGGAGTTTACTCCGAACACCTGGGCCTTGAATCTTCTTTTCGCCTACCGGACCACTGCAGTGTATTTAAGGTGGAGGTGGCAGCTATCTCGGATGCACTGAGCTGGCTACGTAGGACACATGATCACTGGATAGCGTTTGTACCTTCATTGAAAACCCAGTCGCTATGAAAGCTCATATCGGGGCTCACACGACTTCCAGGGCAGTCGCGGAGTGCCGTTCGACAATTAATCAGATAGCCGAGAGGATAGAAATTAACCTCATATGGATACCGGCACACAGCGACATCCCGGTCAAAACAGGAGATCTGATGAACTTGCAAAGCAGGGACCACCCTATCGGAAGCGGGTATCATCCAGTCTATAGGAGTTCCGCTCGCCTGTCATAAACTGAAAACCAAGCTATCGTTTGTAATGATCGCAGATGATAGGTGGAAGCGTGAGAACTTGCGTGACTACCAGACAAATCTGGCAACCCAAGGCCGTATGAGGTCAAACAGTGTCATCTCGCTCAAAAGGGAAGCCATTAGTAGTTGGGCGCGATTCTTTGGTCAGACATGGGTTCAATGAACATCAGAGATCTCAAACGTTTCATCAAAGCTTCAAAATGGTTCTCTGGTTAGACGTAGTGGTTACCCTAATGTGGTATCACAATGAGCCTTTATCTTGACCTAAGTGTGTCATCAGGCAACCATGTCAACCTAACTTAACCTACATATGATAGCGTATTTAGTACGAAATTTATCCACAGTTCGCCGGATAACGTGCATCGAATGACGATGCACCATAAACATCACGAAATCGTCTATAAGTTTCGAAAATCGTCGTCCGATTTTTAAAATACATTTGGATAATTTTCACGGTTCTTCAAGTATGACTCTATTCATGATGTACCGATATGGCAGTTCCATCTTAAGCTAAAAAACACATTTTATAAAAAGTACAAGGATATCGTCTTTCACATATAATAGCTTTTGGTGGATACATCTTGTTGTAAAGTTTCATCTTGACAGGCACATCTACCATTACAGACATTCATTAGGGCCTGAAGCAATCAGAGTCATGGGACGGTGGTACCAAATTTTTCAATTTCGACGATTTGTCATTCTCAGTAGGTACATTCAACGCAAGATTGGAGGAGTGGTGCACAATAGCAATTGTGAGTATTGTTGTTGGAAGGGTCAAACAATTACTAATTTTGTCAATAATTTCTCAATGCTTGTATGACCCTTTTGATTTTTCGAACATGATTTCGAAGCCTCCGGTTACTAAATTTTAAGGATCCCAGCAAGTTAAGGCCCGGTACAAATTGTACCGGCTGCTCCTAATTTTTGCGGCTGTTGATAGATTGCAAACTGTACGAGCAGGGAGACCATAATTGACAAATGAACATAAGGAATAAGATAAGGACTCCTTACTCTACCGCTGTTCTTATTTTTAATTTTACTGGAGTTTCACCCCCTCGATAATTTCAGTTTCAATACATGCCTACTTATCTTATAAGTAAAATGAAAAGCAAGAAATTTTCAAAATGAATTATGCTTTGTTTTAAATGTTTGTAATTATTCTAATCCAATAGCACAGTTCTTGATGCTAAAGTCTATTAACGCGAAACTACCATAGCCCACCTTATTTTATTATAAGACTCTGACAATTTTTTGTAGTATATTTATCAATATTAAGCTTAGTTACTTTTTGAACCTATTGTGTTGCTGTGTTCTGTTCTTTTGACTTAAATTTTATCTTAATTTTTTATGAAGGGAATATATACAATTATATGTATCTATGTATGCTAAAAACCAATTTGGTGTACTTAAGGGAAAGTCAAAGGAGCATCGTCCTTCAGTGATTTAATTAATAAAAAAAGGTATGCAAATCACCATGTAAGACATAAACAAGTAAAATTCCAACACAAAGCACCTAAGGGTAGAAAAGAAGCGAATGGATATAAAAGGCCACCTTTCGACCTTTGTTTGTCACATTGAATACTTACCATGCTGATGATGTATATTGGGAGGAGTCGTCGGCTTTGGTTTCGAACACATTGAGAACATTTTTTTTCGTAGAAAAAGGGTAGGAAACAAGTTCTATCACTCCTTTGTTCGAATAAGTTAGGAATTTGTTAACTCGAATGGAGGACTACTGTAATATATATTTCAACACCAAAGATACAGATTATTCTGGCTACAGATAAAAGCACCTCGAGGGGCTATTGTTGTTCCCGTCTGCGATATACGATCCGTTTCTGTAATCTACGGTAGGCTGAGTATCCTTTTTTATTTATTTAATTGACTCTCTGCGAAATGAATCACGTACTTTCACCAATTTGAGACACGAGATCTTTCCCAGTTTATATGTTAATCGTGGGTGGGTTCCAGAATTTAAAGTAACCCGCAAACTGCTTGTAAGCGTCGAAATTTATATACAATTTGGAAATGTCCACATAAGACGCACTAGAAAGGCAGACAGGTGTTCAATGTTAGAGGAGCAATGAAAGACATTCGTTCACTAACACTTTCTTCAGGCGGCCACTTTCTGTATCTATTAAATTTTCGGAATATTGACTCTTCCGTGGCAGAGGTAAGCAGTAAAATTCTCATACAACTTTCCCGAACCGAACTTAAGGAGTGCTTCTCATCACCTATAACCGTGGCGATGTTCCGCGAAAATCCATCTGTCACACCTCTATCGCCAATGGTCGAAACTCTACTGAATGAACCAGGATCGACTGCACGCAATATCAGAACACATGACTAAGTCGAGAAATCTAAACGAGTAAACGGCAGACTGTCCCAAATTCACAGAGGCTCCTGCTTTAGTATAAGTAGGTTATTCCAATACCAAAAGCTTTGCTCGTCGAGTTTCGCTCCTTCGTCGAGTCTCGTCGACTATGGCAACTCACTGAAACTACCCTAAACCTTCGAAGGACGGGTGTCATGTTCACGAGTTCTTGCGACAGAAAAAAAAAGTTAACTATGTATGTCCCTAATCCCGGGTTCCTAGGCTTTTTGTACGCCTCGGCACATATTTAAGTGCAGACAATCTCCCCAGCCCCATGGGAATACCAAATGGAAGTGAACGACAAACCTCCTAGTAAACACCCTTACTAGTAGCGAGACTTTCGGGCTATACGTTTATGAATGAAAGCTTAAAGCTACCGAATCGAGTGTTTCGCCTTAATTTACCTCCTTTTTCTGTTTTCCCTCTTTAAAAGATTTTTCCCGAAGGAAATCGGCTAAGTATCTGTCGAGAGAAACATCCCACGAAATATAAATAAATCGAAGTCACACAAGTTAAAGCCGCCTCAATTCCAACCAAATTTATGTTTTTCTTTGTAGTTCGACTCCCACAGTTGAATTCTAGCAATTTCCATTAAAAAGTTGTGTTCAAGAAAATGCAACACAAAGCATAATCGAATTTATCAGTCCCTCTCTCCCGCATTAGAATTCCGTGAAAAGTTGTATTTCAGCCGACGACGTGTGCAAATTGCGACTGCATAACCTTATTTCAAAGTTAAAGAAAACTTCACATGGAAACTTTGGCAAGTGTAATCAGAATTAAAAGAACTTTCACACAAATGTAAGGCAGGGTTTCGTGGTAATTGGCCAGCCCAACTTTTCTGATTGATTTATATCTGTGGTGCGATGAAACCTCCTCACTATGTAGTTACCGACCAGCCAGCATCCTGGCAAGGATGTAGGGGTTGTGATGTGTGGTTAGTTGGAGCTCGTATGGATAATATTAACTGCTACCGCCCTTTCGCTTTTATTCGTGAATCCTTTGATTGGATTTTAGAATTTGCTTAACAAAGGAAACTTAAGAGGGTTTGAGGAGTCCTGTGATTGGTACATTCCTTAAGGATATTTGAATTGCAATTGTCCTTTTGAAAGACAATCGGTACTTCAATATTTTTTTCACGTGTTCTTCTCTTTTCCTTTCAAATAGCAGCTGGAAAGTCACAGTGATCGAAGTTACAAAGCCACATAAAGTTCTTTTGAACCTTTGCAAGAAAGAGCTGTAATATAATCTATTGTGCCTTTACACTGCTTGGACATTTATTATGCAGTATTTCTCAGCGAATGCATTGACATTTTAATTTATTTTGCATTTAAATTGCAGAAATCGCAAGTTTTTTTTTATAGATATTTCGTGTATTTGTAACTAGCAACCAGACAGACCCACCGTATAATTCTTGAAAATATTGAAAGTAGAAAATTGATATTGGATCCGCCGCACTATCTTGAATTTTCAAATTTTGATAACAGACTCAAGATCTGAAACCCTGAAAATACTTAAATAAAATACTCATTTTCAAAATAAATTCTCTGAAGTTGACATTTTAAATTTAACAAAATTGTAAAGTCAGATTCGATATCAACAATCCTCCGAACCCCTAAGTATCCATTTTCATGTAAATACTTTGCAAGTGAGCGTTTGGGCCGCCATTTGAAATATTGCTATCTTGAATTCCATCTTAAGTAGCACTTCACAATTCTCTTTAGAAGTGTGGTAATTTTTCGCTATTGTAGTATTGTGAGATACCGTTGAAATAGTTTGGAAAATTTATGTTTGATAAGAAGATTTATTTTATTGTACCTTGTGTATCAGGATTTATTTAATATTTTATAATAATATATTTTCTTGATTTCAAATGAAATAGCCAGTTAATCTTAATTCACATTTTGTTTATTAGTGTATACGAGTATATAGGTATAATATTTTATCATATTTAAATTATTATATAATGCATAGATCTTTTATGATAATTACATGTATGTATGCTTCACATTAAATGCCCAGACTTAAAATTAGAAATGTTCAAAAACACGACCAAAATATAAAAAATTTGTGTGTTTTGGAACCGCTGTTTAGAAAGCACAATTATTTATGTCCTAAATTCTGTCTGGGAACATAGGCTGCCCAACGGTTGCAATTGATTCAGGAATTTAGAAGCACAATGTGCAGCGGACAATTTTCCTGTTTAAACTAATTTGTATAAATTTCATAGTCAAGTCATATCACTACTACAATGTCAACGATTGTCACTAGCAACGGTGTTTGAGGCCCCTTTTTGAACATTTTTCTTTTATTTTAATTCTCTCAAAGTCTGAGATATATGATATAAAACCTAGGTAAACAAATATTTTTTGTGAATGTTTACTTAGAAAACTCAGGCGTTTTCAGTTTTACAACAGCGTTAATGCAGGTGTTGCAAATAATGTTGTACGTCACTGTTTGAGCTTTGTATAAAATTCTATAACACTTGAGCTTTTATTTAGCATCGCACCGAGTATAAGATGATGTAGAAGAACTTTAGTTCTGGGAAATTAAGTTCATTTATTTGCTAAGCAACGGTTCTGCTTTAAGAAAAGATTTATATAAGCTCACATCTTATAAAGGTAAAAGAAATTTCTAAGTTCCAGTCCTTGCATAGCTTAACATATGTCTAATATATGTTATGATGGCGGAGGGACTGAAAAAACAGGAAATAGATAAGTAAATACTAAATTTTACTTTCTAGTAGCACTGTTAAAAAAAATTAATAAGTGCTAGATAAACAAATAGTAGGTAGTAGTTTCTACTTTTTAAATAATAGTACCTCCATAAAATCGGTTGCCAAGCATCTTTTGAATTATGTTAAGTACATTTAACTTTAAGGAACTACTCTTATTACACTTCTATTCATTTCTTAATAGTGTAATTTTGGATCGTACCTATTACGTTGATGTGTCAATTGATACTTAATTTCGCTATCTATTGTTTCAATAAAATCAGATTATGAAAAACATAGATTTATCTGAATATATTGTAAGATTTTAGAGCTTTTTGTATTTTTGTTTAAAAATTTAAAGAAATTTCACCTCAGCATTATTACGAATTTCTCTTGTTCCTCGTTATTAAAAACAAACAAAGTTTGCACAAAACAACCAAGATTTTGTTAGGTGTTTTCCTATCTCATTTTTTTAAAAACATAAGTTGATGTAGGATTTTCATTATTGTACTCGCAACCCACCAAACAAAACAAATGGAAAATTTTAATTTTTTTAAAAGATTAATAAAATATTGTTGTATTTTGTCGACTGTGGTTTAATATTCGTAGGAATAATTCGAACTATACGCATAAATCTAATTTATTCGAAGTAAAGGGCTCGACTTTTAAATGTAAATAAAACAAGTTGTGACACGTCCACTCCATTTTTTTTTTTTAAACTATTTTATGGCCTTAAGTGTGGAATATAACGTCGTTCAAATGTCCACCGCGGTTTCTGCTTGGTGCTTTTCGATGACTTTGTCATATAAATCTGGCTGAATTTGCTGAATGGCGCTCGTAATGTTGTTTTTGAGGGCATTAATTGCTTGCGGCTTATTCGCGGAGACCTGTGATGTAAGATAGCCCCAAAGGAAGAAGTCTAAAGACGGTAAATAGCACGATCTCGGTGGCCATTTCACGTCGCGAGATTACCATGCCCTCAAATCGCTCTTGCGGAATGTCTATCGTGGCATACGCTGTGACGCACGTAGCACCGTCCTCTTGGAACCACATGTCATCGGTATCCATAACATCCAGTTCAGGTCACAAGAAGTTGCTTATCATCGATCTGTAGCACTCGCCGTTGACAGTTATAGCAATGCCAGTTTCGTTTTGAAAAAAGTACGGACCGATGATTCCGCCGGGCCAAAATTCGCACAAATTAGTGACTTTCTCGAGATGCATTTGATGCTGGTGCTTTGTGGATTGGTATCGCCCCAAATCTGACAATTTTGCTTGTTCACATATCCATTCATCCAAAAATGGGCTTCGTCGCTATAGATGATTTTTTGGCGAAATTTGGGTCAACATGCAACTGCTCCACAGCCCAATCAGCGAACACTTGGCATTGTCTATAGTCATTTACCTTGAGTGCCTGAGTTATTTGAATTTTATACGAGTCCAGCCCCAACGCAAAATTCGCTAAGTTGAAGTGGCAGTTTAACGGTTTAACGAACCGGTTGACTTGAATTTGGCCCCCAAACGTCGAATAGTTGACTCGGAAGGATGTCTGTGGCGAAGATAAAAATCATGTATTGCACGGAACGTTTCTCGAACGGAGAACTGATTTTGATAATAAAATTTGATGATTTGCACATGCTCTTTATCCTACAATTTTCCACGGTGATTTGCCACATACAACTGAACAATTTACAATTAATTTGACAAATATTGCTTTAACAACATGGCCGCTTCAACCTTAAAAATTTACTGCATTTATTTTGTAAAGTCTCTTTACCTACTGCTCTTGATTGAAATTATTCAACTAGTTTGCACCATTCTAATTTTTCTAAATTGTGCGATTAAATACTACATTTAGTATTTAAAAATCTCTCTCCCTAAAAATGAAATTAGTTCGAGTTTTAGACAGACTGTTTTTTTTGCACTTAGCATGAACTTTGAAGCTTGCTTTTTACTCAGCAAACTACTATAATATCCATTATTACATACAAAGGTATTTCTGTGTGACAGTTATTCAATTGTGGTCGCAATGGTGTCCTCGGTTGTTTTTTATAAATGTCTTTCGTTGCTATTCCCTGTTATTTATTTAATTTATCAATCTGTTTTTCCGTCATCTAGGAAATTGTCAATTATTTATTATTCCTTTATACAAGATATGCAAATAATCTAATCTAATTCTAACTACCAACCACCTATATTTTCATTGTAAACTTTTTTTGTCATATATTTAAAACGGATGAAAAATAAACCAACCAACTTGTTGGACTTTTATAACTATACCACATGTCAGCGATAGAAACTGGTAAACAAGTTAATTGCATTTTTCCTAATTTTAGAAAGACGTTTTACATGATCAGTCACAAAATTCTTGTTCATTTGTTGTCTGCGTTAAGCTTCCCTTCTTGTTTTGTCAACTGGATCGAATCCTATTAGTCTGAACGCACTCAAAAGGTTCTTTTCCGAGGGGCTCTCTCTGATGTCATAAAAAATACCTTCATTGTACCGCAGGGCAGCCATTTGGGACCATTATTTTTCTTTATTTAAATTATTGATATAAATGTACATATATTGCTTCGCACTCAAATATTCTTTGCTACGTTGACGATACTAAGATTTTTCAAATAGTGCCTAGCATTGTTGATTGTCAGCTTCTGTACTCTGATCTGGAAGCCTTTCAAAATTGGTGTAATGTGAACTGTTCCTTAAATGTCAGTAAGTGCACTTGCATAACCCTTTTACGTAAGAAACTACCGCTTTCACTTTGGCATCAACGGATATCCTGCAACTAGACTTGAAGAAACAAAAGATTTATAGATGTCCTGTTTGATATAAGGTTTTCATTTCAGGATCACATTGAGCGCATCGTCAACTGTGATGGATAATGGCTACCCTAGGGTTCACTAAGCGATGGTCTAAACTAATGGGTTCAGTGACCTATGCATAATGAAACTTCTTCCTGGAATATGCTTGTCTGGTCTGCTGTGATTTAAGTTGACTGTGATTTTCCCCACGTAAGAATCGTTGCACATCAACTTTCTCTCTCTCTACATCTCTCTCTCTCTCTCTCTCTCTCTCTCTCTCTCTCTCTCTCTTTATCTCTCTCTCTCTCTCTATATCTATCTCTCTCAATCATAGTCTATGCAATTTCCTGGCAGTGCAATCGTTTTTAGTAGTTTGTACTTGCATTCATATAACTAAATTGGGTCAGACAGAGAACATTTTTTTATTTGATATTGTGGTTGCACCTTGCACCTTACTCCGTTCAGCTTGGCAATAATTTGGTACATAAGTCCCATTCCATTTCATAACTTATCACTTAATTCTAGTCAGGCGTGGAATTAGTTATTAAAAAAATACTAAAAGCAATACAAAGATACAAGCGCTTTGTAAAAGAGCGCACATAAAATAAATTAAAATTACTTGTTTTAAGATGAACATAAGTACGATAATATATGTAGATCTCAAGCGTTACGTTCTATGGTATCTTCTTTTTATTCGGAACTTTTTACTGCAACAATTATGATAATAATCACCTTTTAAACTTTATGGCCTATGATAATTCTTCCAATGAGAAGAATTTCACATCTCTTCTGGGAGCAATAAAGTGAAGCGTAAAAATACAATAAAATTCTAAATATCATCCGGTTTTGCTAGGAACCATTCTAAACATTTTCATAGCTGACAGTGAGCCTACACAAGCTCTTGCAATTAAGTATATTCAATTTTCAGTAACTCAGAGGGTTGTCGTTTAGCATTGCGTCAGGTGCCACTCCGCTGTCTGCATTATGTCGCGGCACACATATAAATATTATACTTATGTATGTAAGAGGACGATAATCACCAAATTTATTAGAGATTAAGGCGTAATTTAATTGACAACATATTTGGATTGAATGCGGTAATGGATACAAATTTGATTCTCTTTGGTACAAGTTTTTAATTTGTCTTTTACAAAGAATACGCTGACGTGGCTGTGGAATGTTCTATTTTTTTAAAGGTTTATATAAAAATCACTATAAAGCAAAAAAGCCTTTCATGAAGGTAAGTACAAACAATATCATATTGGATGTCAGGGCCAGAAGTAAGCCTGAAAATGTGTGCTAAAAATTTATCTCTTTTAACACGGCGCTTTCAACTATCGTAAAGTATTTTCCATTGAATTAGCTGTTAAAATAAAATTATTGACTTGTGCAGTGAATTATTTAATAAATTCTGAAATGAAATTCAGCGCAAATCAGTCTGAAGTGCCCTGAGTTTGTATGGCTTCGGCGCTTGCATGCATAGTTTCGATAACAGGGTAAAGCACAGAATTTATGGGAAAACTTTTGAATAATTACACGCGACGGCTAGAACTAAAAATTTAAATGATGAAGACGTCAGGTATCCAACGCAAGTGTACGTTCTATGCAAATTTTGTGGAGAAAGTTTTTTTTTTTCAAAAAATTTATTTATGTCTGCTGCATGGCGCTATATCTACTGCACGAGTCGCGCTATCACGAATTTATTAAAATGCACAAAATAGGTAGCTACATATAGAGCAGCTTGAATAGAACGTGCCATTCACGATGAATCGCAATTATATGTTTAGCAAGATTGCCACCTTCGGTTGGGGAAAAGTGCAGGTGCAGACTATATTGCAACGAGGGCTTCGCATAAATCAAACTGGGTAGAATTTTGTCGCATTTTGGAGCATTATTCCGAGAGACATGCTAGCGGGAAATGGCCTTAGAAAATGTTCTCTCGAAGTATCGATGTGAATCGATAGCTGGCTAGACGTCTACATACACTAAAATATATTTCCTTAGTGCACCCTTTGGGAAATTGATGTTTTATTGGATTTACGAAATACTCGATTGAATTTGCTGTTTCCCTGATCGCAGACTTGCGAAAGAAAGAAAAGCATAAACAGATAAGTGGCTTCATTTAATTTATTTTTGCAGTTATTTAAACGGTTCTAAAGGACACATAATATCATTAAGTGTGTGCTGTTCTTGCCAGCAAACTACGCGTTAAAGGCTCTCAAATATCCTTCCCAAAGATAATAATGGATGTCTCAAATTCATGCAAAGCTTCACAATTATTTTCCATCTTCATGCAAAGGAAATTTCCGCAGAAATGATTTTATATGCCCGCTGTGATGTTAGCCACATCCTTCACTATCATTAGAGGGTTAAAAATCCGATTAACGGACTCCTACTGTTGCGGTAGACAGGAAAGCCACAACTATTTCTGGTGCCATCCTCCGCACAGAGAGGCCATTTATATCTATGTAATATCATTCCCAGGGAACAAGTCACAACTAGCACTAGCAGGGGAAGTAATGGCGAAGCACATTAAAATGTAATTAATATGCTTTCATGTTCAATATAACCATTAGAGGACCTCCACTGGCTCATTGTGGGGAGAAATGAAGGCGCATGTATTCATGATGGCCAAAGTGCGATATGCTCTTGCCTGTGTTGTACAGTGTAATAAGGCATACTCCAATTGACTGATTATAACTTGATATACTTTCCCCATATCCGCAGGGCCCTAATGGAAGTCGTCTAATTTTGGGGAGATAAGAAGCAATCCGATTTTACAGATTTCATTGTAATATGCAATTTAATATTCGTATATTAATTAACTAAGTACCTACGTTGTCGGTTTCTGTCCTTCTACTAAACTGCACTTTTGACTTTAACAAATAAGGCCTCTTTAGATTTGTCTCAGCTCCGGAAATGATCTTAAATTGGTAAAAATAAACCAAAATGGTGGCCGCAAAGACACATACTTGATTTTCCCAATTTGTCTTCACCCCATCGAGTGAGATGTTCCATCATTATACCTGATACATATGGACATCCCCAAGTAACATTTCCAAATAATACTTAATCGTCAACCGGATGATACACGGAAAACCGGCAAGTAGATTTATGCTGTCAGATCAAATCAATTGAATCAAAAAAAAAAAATTCGCGGCGAAATATATAAATCAACTTACATTATGCATAACTACTATTGTGTACCAACTTTTATTATCATCACGGATTGGACAACTCAGGCGGCTGGAAGTATTAGAAAATTGCATGTTCTTCAAGCTACTTAGTAAATGAGCTTCTAAATGAAACTCAAAGCTCTTAAGTGGCATTTTGAGTCACACATCGCGTAAAGTAGTCTTTGCGGTAAAGTAGCCTTTGACTTGTTTGTGTATCGCCAGTATTAGACTCATTGCAGTTGCACCACTGGATGAGCTCACATTTTAGAAAAACATCATCCCCACCCTATCGTATAAAATGTCGTTATACTCAACTCAGGTTCGCAAGTATCACTGGTTGTTTGAAACTTTTGAAAAAGATATAAATAAACACACCATAGAGTCCAAATCTTACAATTCACTTTTTTTCAACCTTTTCGAGTGTAGTGTCGTTAGATTCGCTACAGCCCAGTAAGTATCGCCGGTTGGATACAAATTTAACAAGAACACAAACTGGCGGCCGCTTATTGCCATATTTGTTAAAAGTGTCGATGACCTTATCTCAGATGATTACACAAGTACCACTCCGTTCAATAAATGGTGGGCGTTCGATTCCACTTTATTGAGCGGGAAGTCTTGTATTTGTCTCAGTTCCGCGATTGTTATTAGCTAGATGATAATATTGAAAAAAAACGAAAATTTTGGAAAAAAAAGATTAATATTAATAATTAGAAGTATTATTCTTTCAAAAGTTTAAAATAATGTAACTATACGTAAAATACCTTCCTTTTTCCCCCGATAGACTGGATTGCTGGACGATATAGTGTAAACGAATTAGATCTTTAGGCTGAAGCTTGATATACATATATTATCGTAGGAGTTCTTAATTAGTACCATATTAAGCGAGTACACCTACCCCCTGTCTTCCTCGTCATTCCACGGGAATTTTAGACCTCCCCTCGTATATGAGGGGACGATATCGTATATACACAATATTCAGATTGGCTTAATGACATCAAAGACATGGTCTACGTGCCAGATAAATCTCTGAAAGAACATCTTCGCTAAGTTTGCGGTAGCTGATATTTGTAACAGCTCACATGGCCCTCCTTCGACGGCCCAGATTTTGATTTCTTCTAATTATTTTACGGAAAAACAGACTAACAGCTCCATTCTATGTTAGAATGATTGAGACCGGTTATAGATTAGAAGTCAGAATATTGAGTGAGTCAACAGTTTCTGACTTATAGTCTCATGCTAAACGCATTTTTTTTTGTGAAAGAAAATCTATAGGGGTAGGGAAAGTTTCTAAGTTTTATTAATCTCTTCAAAATTGTCAATGAAGGCGTTGATGACAACTCAACTTGATGAACAATTTCCTGCCACAGCAACAAAACAAAAAATAAAGAGAACTGGTTCAGAAGTAAAATACTTTAAGATGCATAACTACTCGCAAAATCTAGCTAAAGTTGCGGAAATGTATAAAATTTTTCAATAAGTGGCTTTGTAGCCGACTGCAAAAAGAAACAATGTCACCAATTCGGTCTGTAAAGTATTTATAAAGAAATTAGAAACTTTACACGTGAATAAAAATTAGCATAAGAGCCGATTTTTTTTTAATCCGGCACCCAATTTTCTAAGTTCATAATGTCACATACGGCGGACTTCAAATACTAAATTTCATAACACGCTCAATACTTAATTTTATGAGAATTCATAAAGCTATGTGGGGAAATAGCGAGCGTAAGGTTGCGTTTTTTGAATTCTGAATTAGATTCCATTTTCACGAAAATTAGCATAGAGCGGTTTTAAGGTTCGCAGATTTCAACAATATTGACTGAGTGTCTAGTTTTTAAAATTCAAGATGTGGGATTGTAAATACGCATTTTCAGTAGATTCTCACCAGGACATGAAAACGTTTACTTAAAATCTAATATCTGACTGAATTTGTCAAGATGGCGTATCCAATTGGCAAATCATAAATGGTAATTTTGACTTGATTTTCATAAAAGTTGGTTGAAACGGTCGCTAACATGGACAGCACATATGTAGTTAACTAAATGAAAAATGACTTGGTTTTGCACCATTGAAGTTTGGAACACCCCCTAAACAATTTTATTTTTCAGACTCTTTGTGAACACAAAAAAAAACAAGAAAAAATTAAATTAAATCTAATAAATGAAAAAATTCAATTTATTTTTGTGATTTTATTTGTTTTATATTTTATATCCAGCAAAGCATTTGGGAAAATAGATGGGAAAACTATTTTTATTATTCTGCTTGTATATAACCAATCACCATAAACATCAATGAATAATTCGAGCCCCGACTGTTCCTTATTAAATGCAAACGTCCGTGACCCGGCTGATAGCAATTTTAACAAAATCCCAATTAATTGTGCTAAATTTCTTGAAATTCTTCTAACATAGTTTCAATCTACATCCCATTGAATTTTTTGTTTTAATTTTATGCCTTACAAATTTGACACAGATAGGTTTGCTTAAACGTTGCAAAAAAAGTCCCAAACTAAAAATTAATTCGACCGTCAAAATTGCCCCGACCTTCCTTGTATTGTCTAGTCTAACTTGGGTTTCCCATCTCCGCCGACGTTGTGAGTAACGGTAAAAATAAGCTTATCTAGAAATGTTCATTATTTTTTTAAACAAAAATTTATGCTGATAATTCACGAGATGTGAACCATTCAAAGAAAGCTCGAAAAATTAAAAACATTTTGATAAGGGCTGATTATAAAAAAGCAAAATATACTATGTCAGCGCAATTTATTTGTGGAACTAAATCTTATATGAGCACAGTTTAACGGGAATTGGCACCGTTTTCTACCAGTGCACTACCATTGTGTATTATATATAATATAATAGTACTGCTGAAACTTTTTGGATGTATTACTTTTATTAAGAAAGTGTGGTGAAATATGGTGTGGAGTTAATTACTTTTGTGCGAATGTGTTCGTGCTTCGTTTCTCATACAATTTATTCTTTCGTCGGCTTCGCCCCACTTTAATGACCAACAAGCGTATACCCAGATCTAATTAGCTATAACGAAATAATCGGATTTAATTTCTCAGAAGGAATAAATTCTCTGCCAAATCTCTCAATCAACACACTTCCTAGAAAATTGTATTCAGTCCAGTCCTCCCGCAATGGTTTTCTAGAATAGAGCTCCTCTCTAAGTCTGGACACTTTTCCATAAAACATCTGAAAAGTCTGTCCAATACGCAAGAAAACACGAATAGTCTGGAAACTTTGAAGACAAAATATCCGAGTTCATTGATCCAATTTTCATAGTTTTTAGGTTAAAATTGTTGTACCGACTTTTTACCTGAGGCCAAAGTTTGAAGACGCAGATGATATCATTTGCGCTCACATTTGTTGCCAAGACGCTGAACAATTAAGCTGTTTTGGATAAACTTTAAAATAGGGTTATTCACCTTCTGCTTGGTAACATATTTTTGCCAAAATTGTCATCCGTGCTGTCTGGAGAAGTAAAACTTCGGTGGAGATGTTCAAAATTTGTACCTATGTACTTTTAAAGAACATAATCTCTACGTACGCTTTGATAAATACTTCTTATCGAATATTGCCATTTGAAATGGGAATTGGAATTTCCATTATTAAAAGTCTTATTAATACCAATCCATCTAAAAAATGTGTTCTTTCTAGAAGCGAACGAGCATTAGCTTTTTAATGGTCCATATCATACTCCATATACGACGCGATAAGATATCTTAAGTCGGCCATTTGAAAAAAATGCAATAACTGAAACTCATGTTCTAAAACGAGGTAAAACAACCTTTAGTACGCGAAGGCTCTTTCAAATTTTGATGGGAGCCAGTCGTTCTCTTTACTATTAGGGAATCATTCTTGATGTTTGTGATTAAACTCTCTAAGCATAATTTCTCTCGTAGAAAGTTTACGGTAAGTTTGGATCGATAGATGCATGCGCTTCAGAGCTTTTCATTGGAAAAAGTACACTAAAGCACAATTGTAGAGTATTTTGCTCACAGGGTGCCTCGGCTAGTGGCCATATGACAGGTATGACAATATATTTCCACCTTTTGCGGCCAGTCCCTTGCAAATCACCCTGCAAACAATAGAAGTAAAAAGTTAACTGACATGCGCTGGCCCTACATTACTGCCACGGTCATAATATACAAGCGAGTCGTCTATAGCTTTCTAGGCACAGAACACTTGAACGTCTTGGTCTGTATGCGTAGGACTTTAGAGAAAATTTCGATAGCATAACCAAGTATCCCGCATTAAAGACGGGAGTGCAGTTCAGTTTGGTTTCGAATGGAGTAAGGGCGAGAAACTGTGCACAGTGCCCAAAACTGTGTACTAATCAGCACTTTGACCAGAAGATTCGGGATACTCACTAGACTCATAAAAGTCCAACATCTTTCGGATTGTAGCCCAAATCAATATATCTCGGTTCACTGTTCGAGACGTTCGCCCTTCGGTAGAAAACTGTAAGCGACCGTACAAAATCCAAGGGATAGTGCGAGAAAATGTGAAAATCCTTGAATTGAAGCCGTTGCTATTCACAATAAGTAGTGCATTCCTGTTTCTCCTGTTCGCAGCCAGCAAGGCGATAAATTAAAGCAAATAAGGATCCTGGTGTATTTAGTTCATAGAAAAAAGTAGTGTGTTGAAGCTTTTGGAATATGCAACCGTACAGTTCGCCTCCTATTAAGCCCTGACTCAGTAGTAATAAGTGTTCGGAAATATCAAGTGTTAGTTGAATTACAGCATAATTGTAAGCAAAAAGGATTGCGATAGCTGCACGAAGGATGCAATGCCTGTGAAGAATTAAAACGAAAGGGGAGCTTTCTACAATGTCCTACAAAATGAATGCGTAATACGGAAAAGCTCCGGGCCGTATATTGCACTCGTCATTGAATAAAGTGGTAAATAAATGTGTGAGGTTATAAATCCAGCGCTACACCAGCATACACGAAAATAATCTTAGTCAAAAGAATCGGAACTGCTAAGATTCGCCTGACTCCAGCAAGAGTGTAAAAATGGCGGATTCATGCGTACCTGAGTCCTGCGATTTTCTAAGTCCTGGAAGCGATAATGCCCCTAAGCTCTGTGGTAGAAATGTCTTACAATGTGAAAACTCGAAAAGCCAAAAATTCAGAAAACTATGTACGTGCAGTGCCGATATTTGTGGAAGTGTTAATGACGTCACTCATATCTATCGATCGCGTAATCGATCAGTTCTAGTATTTTTGTTCGTAGTATATTTGGCTTTTATGGTTGACCTGTCTCAAGGTTTTGTCCTTGATGGGTCGCAAAATTCATTTGCACAATTCAGAAGATGGTATACCGGACTCAACGGTTCATTGGAACTTGAATTTAAAACTGAACAACCAAACGGTCTTGTTCTTTACTCGGACGATGGTGGTACATATGATTTTTTTGAGCTCAAACTCGTGGAGGGTGCGCTGAGACTTAGATATAATTTAGGAGGTGGAGCACAAATTATTACAGTTGGCCGTGAACTGCATGATGGGCACTGGCATAAAGTTCAGGTGAGATATTTTATTCCAAGACACTTTTGTTTATTTGAAACTAAGTAAAACATTTTCATCTTTTCTTTAAATTACAAAATAATCAAAATTAATTTTTATAATAGAAATAAAGACTACAAATTCTCCCCCTTTGAAAAAAGCATGGGTCGGTTCTATTATATTTTTCTAGTACCAAACTTGTAACAGGTTATTTTGATACGATTTCTTAAGGAATGGTAAGCTGAAAGTAAAAAACAACACCCTTCGATGCAATTGTGCAAAATTATAATGAAAAAATTAATCGTAAAACGATGCTCGACCAAATCAACTCAGCTTAAGTTAAGTACCTAAAAAGTAAGTTCTTTAGAGGCGACATTTTTTTGCAAGTGATGTTTGCTTTTGTCAGTTAGCGCGCACATGCATATAAAGATCTGTTCGATTGAATATAAGCAAAGCTTGCAGGTTTGTTATATTGTAAATTCATAATTTCAGTTCATAGGACTCCTCAAACGTAACGGTTTCTTTGTTATTCAATTTCGTTTTTCTCACGAGCTGGAGCATTTTCGTTGCCGGTTTGCCATGGAATGTTTTTTGTGTCTACATCGCAAATTAGTTATAATGAAAAAATAATATATCTTCTTTTATAATATGTTCATAAGATACAGGTTGAGCGAATTAGTGTTTTACTAGAATTCACAATTTCACAACATAATATACATAGATATGATAATTGAGTTGTTCGACATATAGATGAAATATTTCACATAAATGTACTTCTAGGTCACTCAATATTCACGCTTAATTTTTAGTTTACAAGCTGCACCGAAATTTTTGGAAAACATAAGTCCCGTATAGTATACGTCCATATGTATCTCCCAGCAAATGCTCCTATGCTGTGTCAAGCTTTAAAATATGAGTTAAATCAAAATTTCAAAGACAATATAATTGAACACAGAAAAACAAAGCTGAAAAATGTATGTTTCAAAATTAGGGACTTCCATGAATGAAAAAATCTTAAGCTACGAGCAATTTGCACAGTTTGATGATATTCTTCTTCTTCTTCCATTCAAATAAATCTGATCAAAAAATGAGGTTACAATATAATTGCCTCATTTTTTATTTAGCTAATAACATATTTCAACTTCAAGGAAAATAAAATACGAATCCAGAAAAAAATATTACACAAAACTTCTTTCACAGAACAAGTGACACGCCCAGTCAAATTTATAGTCAAGAGTAAGTACAAGTAGGGACGACTAGAAACTTAGTATCTTACAGTAGGTTTTTACCATACCATTTAGTGGTCACATATATTATTAAAATAATAAATTTTTTCACACGCAACCACCTCTGATTACAATTATTATTATTTTCTTATGAGATTACGTAGGAAAAGTATGAAATTCTTCATTATACCTCGATACGTCTCCAGGCAGGTGTATTTGGCAAAATTCATTTTAAAATAAAGAACCCATATAATCTTCCGAAGATAGAACTTTGCATACTTTAAGAGTAAGAAACTTGGTACTCCCGGGGCTCGTAAAAGGTATCCGCGCCAAATATGGACATTTTATTATGCTCATATACCGGCTATTAAAATACCAACGGTTTTCAATTCAATTATATTCAAGGAAAATTAACTTTCTGTGGAACCAAAAAATTGTCGTCGACTTGCATTTCGGATATATTCTAGTAGTATAGATGACTTTTTTCTATTCCATCTTGAATAAGTTATTATCGTTAGATACTGGATCGATGTCATAAAAACTTATGAAAAAATCATAACTGCTCAAGGAATTGTCCAATTTTGGAACCCATTATTGTAAAGCATAGCTTTTGACAAGAAAATAGAATTATATAGTCAATTTCTCACCACTGCACTGTCACAACATGACAATCAAATAATAAAATAATAGGTCACAAATGAGTCGGGATCACGCAATCACGGTTCTGTACCAGAACTTTATCAACAAACGAACGAATTTAAGTATATTTAAATTGAATCCAAAACAATCTAATCTTGATAATTTCGACATTTTAGCTTTAGAAACTTGGAAAATTTGAGCTTTGTATATCTTTATAACCAACTTATCAAAATTGAAAAAAACAGATTTGGAATCATTAAAAGTAGTCTTTCGAAATGATATCAGACACGATACAAAACCAAATATTTTTGTCACTTTGACGAAATGTGTGCGAGTCACGAAAACCTAGCATTGTGTCAAATTTTAAAATCCTATAGAAGCAAGAGTGATTCCATTTCCATTTCTTTTCCTTTTGAGGTACGGAACCCTAAAAAACACTAAAATCTGACTATAATCGAGTCAAAAATGCCCAAAATTGAGTAATCAAGATTAACAATTAATTTTAAAAAGTTTTGTAATTATTTTCTAGTGGCATTAACTTCCGCTATGTATAATGTGTATTATCTATACTCAAAATTAACTAGAAGAAGAGCTAAGAATGATCAGGAAAATTGTTCTGAATGTAGATGATTTTGATCGGATTTTTTACATCCATTACGAATTTAGATTTGGGTGGATATGATTATACTGCAACAGGTAAGTTAAAAAGAAAAATAGTCTCCAAACGTGAAAACCGGAAAATTTCAGAAATTATTTTGATGTGATGATTTGATGAAACATCATAGAAACTTGCGAATTGTTTCAAAACTGAACTAAAGTGTATTTCTAAAAGGAGAATAGCCTGAAAACTGCAATTATTTTCGTGCGTTTTTAATGAGAGTACACTAACTACATATAGCTTAAATATAATAAAAATTATTGATCCCTTTAAAAAATCGACTCTCTAAAATGCTTTGTAATTTTATAGGTTAATCGTATTTCATACTTTAAGTTTAAGGAATACTTTAAACCACTTCTTGAGTTTTAATAACGTTGTATTAATTTTTAACTAAAATCACAAATGGCCAAAAAATTACCTGTATAAATGTACACTTTTTCATGAAATCCTTACGTGATGGTAACCTCACATTTCCAGATTCGTAATCTATTCGTCTTGATTAGTGTAACTAATCCTAAAACGGCGAAAATACCCTACTATTATGCAAAAATAGTGTAAGAATAAAAAATTAATTTGTCTTCACTATTTGCACAAATTTGTTGAAAATCTTTCATCATTAAAACGTGAACTAAAATACAACTAGCTTATATCCTACGATTTTTACATAGATTCTTTAATTTTAGGTATTTTGTTGTAGATTTTATAGATCAGGTACCAAATGTATATATATATATATATATATTATATGTATAGGGTCTTAACATCAAATTTTTAATTTCAAACTGGCCTCTCGCTGCTGCCAATGGAAATTATTCTACACCATTGAGAATACTCTTTGAACCAACAATTATTTATGCGGCTTTTCCCGAAATATTACATGTAAACTGTAAGACTTTTTGTTGTATACATTTTGCTAAACTTTCTCTGCTTCATATCATGAAAATCGTTGATTGCACACACTCTAAAAAATTTTGAAATAAAATTACTTTTCATGCACAAATCATTAACAGTCATTTTATTAATAAATAGAATTTCTAGTATAATTGCTCCCAAGAGTAAAGCGCAATATTTCCCATTTCGTGTCTATAAAGTTATCATACAAATGTTTAGCTTTTACTAATCAACAGCAATTATTGTAAAATATTAAAATCACCTTTTTGAGAACTTTTTATAATTATGGGAAAGGATTCTTACATAATTTGATGGAATTATAAATCTAAAATTTTCATGATATCCTCGAAAAGAAAACGATTTTCGTCGCACAATCTCAAATAACTTACGGCGCGATATCTATGTATGAGGAACTTTCACACAAATGTACATAGTTAAAATGATAGAACGGAAAAAATGTTCACTTCTGTTTATTCCGCAGATCAAACCTAAAATTACTGGGCCATTAACTAAACTCATTTGCAGATAGGCAATTATTAAGTTTTTTATTTTAACAAATTTTCCATATTTACGAAACAAGCGAGCACAGCTAAAAGCAATCAAAGCAGCAAATTCACACAATCCAAACCACAAATAAGTTTACACTTCTTAAATTGCAACAACACCCCTTTTAAGTACCCGAAAATCAATAATTGGTTAATGGAGTGAAAACATCATTAACACGAATCACCCCGCAGTGGTTCTATATCACCTGAACAGCAGGAAATCCTTGCCAATGTTGAATTAATTAGAATTCCCATAACGAAAATTAATTACATGTTTGGTGATGGTAATTCGCGAGTTCCAACTTGTAAAAGCCGAGCAGAGCTCGGGCTTTGTGCACCTTTTTACTTTGTCAATGTTACCTGCTCACATTTAATGAAAGTATTTACAGCCATGGTCCAAAATTAGTTTCCAGGAATGATGAATGGAGTCGACTTGGGGATTATACGAAATGTTACATAAATGGCACTTCTTCGGAGCTAGTCGAATGCTTTCCAAAATTACGTAGGTACGATACAGCCAGAGTTGCATTTCATGCCAGCATTGACTCAGAGCGATTTTTCACTGCGGTAATCGCCCAGCTGGGCCAATTAGCAATAAATTACAGTGCAACAATGGTTCTCTGTGAAGTTATTGCGATGCGTACATAAATGCAGTGTAAATGTTTACATTCAACCGGGGATTATCTGAATAGTTCAATTATTATTTTCGAAAACCTCTAAATTACAGGGATCCGGGTGCACATCGGGAGGAGCAGACGTACACGTGTAATGTGGGCCGAGCCCTGCATGCTTCCGTAATAAATTCATTCCTACATTCTGACGAGCTTTGCCTATTTCCATGCAGTTGAGAGTGGTGACTGCCTGTATATGTATGATTATTGCCTACTAATAGGCTAGACGGCGAGGAATTTTGGGTGTATTTTTCAGGCACAGGCGAGATTATTATTGGAATCGCTTCGTTTTAGGGTGTAGTTCAACCCCCTAAGTTTGCTTACAAATTGTTGGTGTGCTTGATTTTATAATTAACTATTAGTGACAAAAATAGTGTTTTTTTCTCTATTTCCTTTAATATCTCCGTTCCTATTGACTTTTAGTATAGCATATGCATTGAGAAAGTTGTTCCTTATGAAATTTCCTAAAATATGAGCCCTGACAGAGGTCGCTAAGTGCAATTGTTAACTTGCAAATAGCCCCGAAAGTTAAAACAACACATTTTTTTCACTATTTTTTTACTAAAAAATGACCGCACACAGATGGCTGAAAATTCTCAAAAATGATGTGTATATGGACTGAAACATCCATGAATAATTTTAGCGTCATAGGTCAATTACTTCTCGAGTAATTAACGATCACTTTTTTTTTTTTTCCTTAATTGCAGCTTGCGCCATTTTTTTCACAAACGGGTTTCGCTGGTCGGACCAAGCCAGAAAAATCACAAATCCATTCAACTTTAGTATCCCGTTGGAATTTTTGGAAAAAATTAATTCTAACCGATTTTATACCGATTCTGTATATATAGATATACATGCAATGTATTTGGGAGCACTTTGAGTGCTCCGAGCTTTCCTTAAAAAAAAAAATCGGTTAGAATTAATTTTTACCAAAAATTCCAACGGGATACTAAAGTTGAATGGATTTATGATTTTTCTGGCTCGGTCCGACCAGCGAAACCCGTTTGTGAAAAAAATGGCGCAAGTTGCAATTAAGGAAAAAAAAAAAAAGTGATCGTTAATTACTCGAGAAGTAATTGACCGAGGACGCTAAAATTATTCATGGATGTTTCGGTCCATATACACATCATTTTTGAGAATTTTCAGCCATCTGTGTGCGGTCATTTTTTAGTAAAAAAATAGTGAAAAAAATGTGTTGTTTTAACTTTCGGGGCTATTTGCAAGTTAACAATTGCACTTAGCGACCTCTGTCAGGGCTCATATTTTAGGAAATTTCATAAGGAACAACTTTCTCAATGCATATGCTATACTAAAAGTCAATAGGAACGGAGATATTAAAGGAAATAGAGAAAAAAACACTATTTTTGTCACTAATAGTTAATTATAAAATCAAGCACACCAACAATTTGTAAGCAAACTTAGGGGGTTGAACTACACCCTAAAACGAAGCGATTCCAACAATAATCTCGCCTGTGCCTGAATAATACACTTTTTAATCTTTTTACCTCCTCGCCGTCTAGCCTATAAAGCTAAATTCCAGTGGCATTCTTGGATGTTCTAATGTTGCGACTAAAGCATCGTCTTTCATTTGTATCTTGAGATTGAAATCTGAGAATTAGATAAAAGCGCAATAAGACGTAATCCAAATTATTAGTTTGATAAACACTAAAACATGTACAAAATAGCAGCACAGTGTTACAATGCCACTTGGAAGTTCCTTCATAAACAACTTTACTAATTACCTGACTGACTTCAGTTTTAAACCTGTAATACCACAAACCACGGACGGGATATAGCAGATTGATAATGCTCTGGAGTCACCCTGTGTTCATTTCCAAGTCCTGTACGAATATAATATATATATATTATATTTATAATAAATTGTGAAAATCTTTTGATCAAGAAATTTTCCAATATTTTGTTCGCTGATTGCAATTATGGTGAACTCAAAATATTAAACTTCGTTTATCATGAAACTCAGTACACAGGAGTTTTTGCGTCTGGTGATTGCTGATTCCATGTAATTTTTACAAATATTGTATGTAAATATGTACCTACAAAGGCAACGCATCAAACGACGGAGGTATTTTTTTGATTCGACGCCTAATTTTTGGTTTTTTAATGAAACATTTTTTTATGATTGTTCCAACTATTTTCAGGCCTAAAAATGTTGCCACAAGAGTATACTATGAAAGTATATAAAGTTTCATTTGATTTCCTTTATTGCTTTTATATTATAGTTTTACTTTCTAGTTTAATTTTGTGTAGCAGTTATCATCCGTTAGATTGTAGATCAGAAGTCGCACTATTATTATTCTTACAGTAAGCATTTAAAACAAAAATCACTTCTTTCGGTTAAAGGCGCGAATTTTTTTAGAAACATGATAAATTCGCTAATCGAAATGTTAATAGGAATGCTCATATTTTAAATTAATTAATTTTAAAGAATAGTTATATTCACTGTGAAGTGGAGGTGTCTCCGAAAAAGGAGGCCTTACGGCATATATAATATATTAATAATAATAGTGGTTTATTTTTGGATATCGTACACAAGATTATAATCTTTTAAAGTAAAAAAAAAACAAACAATGATACAGAGAAAATGTTAAAGCAAATAATGTTTACTTGCTAATTTATATGCACGAAATTCTCATATTTATTAAAATCATTGACTTTTACAACATTATTAACAAGATAACAGAGTGCTCTCTGGTTCAAATAAGTACTCAAGTTAAAACCGAGCAGGCGATAGTAATGAGCCGAGACATGTTGAAAAAATTGAAATTGCAATCATTCAACCGCAATCCTTTGATTGCACGTAGCTACTATCCAATTTTGGAAAAAAATATGGTTCCCAAGTTGAAAGAAAGCAAGATCAGCAGTGACTTTACCAATATGATGCCACTGTGAATTGTTAGTATACTCGTTGAGAGCCACAACATGCGCAAGCTGGCATATACATATGACAGCTTCGAGCTGGCATTATTGCAGCACCTTATACTTACCCTGGCTCTAAACAATTCCCAGGTGAGCTATTTATTTAAGCATACTGGGGGTGATATTAATTACATGAAACAAGATGCCGTAGAGGATTATTTCTAAGTCATCACTTTTCCGGGAGATACGATCTTCGACGAACCCTTTTTATAGGTAATCTTAACTAAATTTTCAGGCCATTAGCGGCCAAATGAATATTTATATATTTGACAATAGACGGCAAATCATTGATGTATAAACGAAACAGCAGTGGCCCTAGAATCGATCCTTGGGGCACTCCGCGGTTAAAGCGTAAGGGGGTTGACAACATATTTTTGGTTTTAACTTGGTGGAATCGCTTGTTCAAGTAATTCTCAATCAGAGCATAGTTGCTGAAGTTGAATAAAGTGGGTAATTTCTGCAGCAATAAAACGAGATCCACAATATAGAAAACTTTGGAGAAATCGAGCAGTACAAGTACAATAAATTGATCATGATCCAAAGCTACTTTTATGTCAATGAAATATGTAGAAACCTTGAGGATAACGGACTCACAACTATGAGAACTGCGGAAACCTGACTGCCAGGGGGAAATCATGTTATGTACCACACGTAGTAGCAGACTTTCTTGTACATTAATTTTTGCAGCATCTTGAACATGTAGCATAAAATGCTGATTGGACGAAAAATTTCTCCGGGCGAGGCTTCTTCCAGCTACTAGGAAAGCTGGTTGACGTTAAGCAGGTGTTCATTACGTACAATGATTATAATAAAAAAATTAAAATTTATGTAACGTAAAATATACCTATAGGAAACCCTGTTTAGGTTAGGTATTATGAATTTTTTAGGACAACCTTGGTTAAGATATAAAAAAAATCATCAAACAGAAAAGCTGTAAAAAGTCTTAGAAATGTCCTCATTTCCAGGTTTTCAAACAGATGTTACCCTAAGTTTTGTTCACTTAGACGCACATACATATATATACTTATATTCGTCGGTATAAGATTTGTACAGTCAAGAAGGTTTAAAACACCCTCTTCAATAAGTGCTTCCGAGTTTGTTAAGGTGACAAAATCTTCGGATTTTTCAACAAAATTCTGCTTGGCAAAAGTAGACATCGTCACTTTCATGAGAATTCTTAGTACCTCCCTCGAAGTGTTCATTTGAAGGAATACTTTCGTCGCTTCCACCATTCAGTGGTGAACGGTGAACTCATCTTGCCTTGTTTACTTTGCGAGTTCATAAAATGAGCTCTCTGGTAATATATATATGTATGTATCTGCGACGTTAGAGCGAGCTTGACCAAGTTCTTGAAACATTTAACAACTGAATTCATATTTCTATTCGGTAATGGTTGACTCCTGCACCTTTCTTAAATATTACATCTCCGCCTCATTTTCTTGGCTCTATCATAAAATGTCTCAGCAATGAAAACTAAACTCGTGCTGCATGTTTCTCTACTTGAATATTTTATTCGAATTTACTTAAGCATGAATAGATTACGTGGCCATTGTACTTGCCTGAGTAAGCACAGTTGCATCGAACTAAACTGAGCATGGCTTCCCTTCGTTCTATGCAAATGTTCAAAGGTAAATAAACACCTTTGTGGACAATGCAGCGGCAAATTCGATTTTTGCGGCAATCAGGCAATTTATTTCGGGGGTGCTCTCGTAAAAATTTAAACACTGCTGCAGGAGCCGAAATGTGCGGATTAAATGCCTCGCAGGAAAGAAAGCTCGGTGAGTACTCCTTGACATTTTGACATTATTACTAATTGAATTAAACCGCACCCCCGCCCATTAAAGGAGCCTTTCCTTCGGATCAACCTCGAGGGGGGTTCGGAATATATTTTTGAGACATATTTTTGTTGACTTTCGTGGAGTATGGGTGGCATTCGCGTGCAGGTTATGCAACCTTTCGATGGTAATGTTTTCTCCATTGCCTTTGGGCACCTATACTCTGGATGCAATTGTGCCAGACTCTACCGCGTTCGGAGGTTTAATGAACCCTCGCCAACACGGCAAACATCGCACGGTTTAGCCCTTTTGTGGAGAATGGCAGACGGATGCGTCCATTTTTTCAGGAAGCTTTAAACAAATGCTTATGCCACCTCCACGTTTTTTTTATAGTGTGTTTTGTATGGGCGCATCACCGAAGCATCCCGTGGAAAAGTATATACAATTTGCCAAGTCAAGCGGAACTGAATCGTCGTGTCATCATAACATTTTAATGAAACGCTGGAACATCGCTATAAAACACTTTTTCAGCGTTGTGAACTTTTATTTGTTCTTCGCAAACGACGATGCTCCACGGGGGCAACATCCTCCATTTTGGCATGCTTTCAAAGGAGCGCACTCTGAACGGCCTGAACTTTTCAGGATGTAAATTTGCTAATGCGCCTTGCCGGCTCGGTACGCTACTCCGCGAAGTATTAATTGAAAAATGGGGGCTCCTTTATCCTCAGGGCGGAGCGGGCATGTCACTAAACGCGTAACTTGTGCCCTCTATCGAACGGGAGGCATTATGAAAATTAAATAATCACAACTTTCTGAGGATGTCCCTGCGGCAATTCCTCCCGGAACTGATAGAAAGCATCATTCGTATACTCCGCTGCACGGTGCGGTAGTAGGTACCATAGTATAGTGCCGTAGTACCTACTGAACAAGAAACCGACCTCAAGCGAATGTTTTTCTGACTTCTTCCATTTTCCTGCATACTTGGTATTCAGATCAAGGGGCCCTCTCCCAGCTGTTCCTTGTGCATTCTACAGACGTCTCCCGTGGATTATTTCGCCGGTAGGCTCTTCCGATGTCATTCCATCGTGCTGAAGCCAGGTACTTCTATTTGGCTCACAATTAGACACGTTTGTTCCATTTCTCTGGATTAACTCAAAATGTCCTCCGCACTGATAATATAGGTGCAGTTCGCCCTTTTCCTTTTCTTCGAAGACACGCCAGCAAAGCTTTGTCTTAACTATGTCACTGGGCGCGAGAGGATGTATGTATTAGAGCAGGGGGGATGGAGGAGGATCCAGTCTCGGACGGTTTCGGATCTTTAAGGAATCCTTGATTTATTTTTTCGCATAATAAGTTCCCTTGGGAAACATTTTAGTTTTTACTTTCCAACACTTCCTTTGCTCTGGAAAATTTTCCTGCTCCCCAAAACAACTTAGGTAAAAGTGCACGACTTTTCAAGTCTTGAGGGCTCTTCGTTTTTTGGGTCAATTTGAAATTTTTGTCTTCTGCTCCCGTCTGTCTATGCGGAGCTATAACATCACAGTTACCGTCCGTGGCACCTTTGCAGCAGAACGCTTTGCATAATTATTCGCCGAAAAAGGGCAAATTTGAACAATTTTACAGCCACGTACTTTTAAAGACGCTGCAAATTGGCGCACTCTTAGAATTTATCAGACTGCTTTAGTGTCAGTACAAATTAAAATCGATTCATTCCGCCAATTAATCTCTTCCTGTCTGCCCTCTTAATTTAAAAGCATCAAATTCCAAGCAAAAACTGATTTTACTTTCTGCAGCCCTGAATCATTTAGTTTCCAATATAGTGCCACTTCGTGAAAGGAGACGTTTTCTAATTTCATCGATTGCTTTCAATCCGAAAAAAGCGAGAGTTTCTGTGTTCGATTTATGTAGGGTGGGCAGGGCTCCAGGAATTCTCCACAAATGGTTTATCGCATTGTTAAGTGCTGCAGCACTGCTATTTTTCTGAATAAGCAACGTAACTTGAGTTTTCCTCTTTTTCTTTCGCAACTGTTACCTAAGGGATGTGATATATCTACATGCATATGTTGTCACTCACCTCTGTTGAAAGCGAAATTGTTATGACCTTAAGTGCGAGGGATTGCCGTATTTACATACAAATTGTTGTCTGCAATCAAATATTTATTTCTTATTTGGTATTTAAGAACTACATTTTTATTACAGTGGCTGCTAGGGTTGGTAATATGTTGGGCCGATAACAATTTTATTATAACACTAGCAGACCCGTCGGGACCCTTGTTTACACTTTTCCAAAGTTATGAATTAAAACTGTTTTAGGATAAATGAAGCTATTTCATGCGCGGAGAGGTTTTATTAAATGTTTCCACGGGAACCTCAAACTTTCCGGGGGTAGTCTAAATCATGCTCGACAAAATACTATACTTTTCAGTTAGGTCCCATTGAAATCGTTTCAGCCGTTCCCCGGTTTAGCCCGGACAAACAGACAACAATTTTAAAAGCGGTTGTTTTGTTTTTGGGATTTTGAGAATAATTTAATAAAGATATCACAGGCTGTCTGCTTTTATTTACATATAAATGTAGATATACGAGTATGTGTAACAAATGTAGATGCAGTTGATTTAAAAATATGTAGTGTTGCGCAGAGGGTAGTTATATAGTTGCAAACGGATACTACTACAATTGTAATTTATAACATTTAAAGGAATTACACTTAAAGCAAAATCAGGAATTTTACATAATCCTAATAGTAAAAGCCCCAAGAAATTATTCTTCAAAAGGTTAAATCTAATTGATTAACATGGTACCACATATGCACAGTACAATCAATACAATAATTTTCCCAATTAAGTCACGTGGAATACACTTGGCGCTGTAATGGTGAAGTTATACCAAATTTGTATGACCAACAATTTAGATGTGGTTACTTTACGAAGCATACGCTCAGTAACTCTAATCCCCCTGTCAATTTTCTTTTTTGCAAAGTTTTCAAAACTGTATGCGCTCCTTGATAATATCGTTTAGCTCTGTTCCTCTGCGTCTTTAAACGCAATCATATTGCCCATTTCAAACAAAATTTTAATAAAAGCACAGCTGGCAGACGTTTTGCCCCTCGTTTATTTTTTATTTAATGAAAAAGGTGCGTATAAGTAATAAAAATAGAATCGATCTGGTCATTACTTATTTATTCATCTACATATTTATATGGAATATGAAGATTACATCGACATCGAAGACGAGGGTTTAGACACCAGAGGAATCTCAAATAAATCTCTTACCGAACCATGCAATAGCTGAAAACTCCGTTAAGTATAACCGTCGTCATGCCTAATCTTGGCTGGTTTGCAAGTAAAAAAGTTAAAATCAAAACCTGAGTCGAGAAGTTGGTATTTTTGGAGTCCTAATTTTAAAAAAGTTGACATGACAGACTTTAAAATTTAAAACATTGCATTCGATTTTCATAGATTTTCATAAAAGTTGGCGCTTTGCGGTTTTGGGGGTCGTTGATTTAAAAAAATAGTGTCCAATTTCACAAATTTAATTTGACGGCTCCAATATGGCCTGGCATATTGGTACTATACATAACCGTGTGTTCAGTTTTTGCCAATAAATGGCTAAAGCTGGCTATATGCCCCATGGCAGCGTTCTCTTTTGGCCAATATCCCAATACCCAACTTAAACTCTAAAATAAAAATTATACGTAAGTAAGCACTTTTATACGTACATATACATATGCTAACCTAACCATCGTGGCCTTTTACCGGCTCTAGCTAAATTTGTTCGTTCTCTTAAATGAAGTCTTGTGACGTATTCCCGAATTCGATAAGATTGAAATGGAATCGTAAATACAGGATTTTCCAAATTGGAATGTCAGTAAAGTGAATTGTATTATTTACTTTAATTCGATTCGATTGAGAATTTCATGTATTTACGACACAATTGCAATCGAATCAAAAACCCCAGAGTTATTTGATTAAAACGTTAAATAACGATTTGATTTGATTTAATTTCAAGAAAATTGAAGAAATTTGGTTAGTGCAGCGGAGAGAATTGTTACGAGAATTTTAACAAGTATTATTTGTGCGGATTTTGCTAAAGCATTCTATAAAGTTAATATACCTATCATGTTTAATTTATAAATTAGGTAAACTTAGTTTTCACTCTTCAGTCCTTTCATCGGTTAGTACTTATTCAAGAGAATTGTGTGCAATATGTTAAAATAAGAATGTCCTTTCAAAAAAGTTAAATCTCAATTCCCACAAGTCCTACAAGGCTATTTATTAATGACATTGTGGTCAGTATTCATTCGACTAAACGTTTGTTGTTGGCTGATTATTTGAAGTTATTTTAATATATTCCCCAGATGACTGTAGTCTTATACCGAATGATTTAGATAGGCTTCATCAATGGCGTAATCATAATAAATTATATGTTAATATGGCAAAGTGTAAGGTAATGTCAATTACTGGTAATATTGAATTTGTTGTCACAAAGGCACTTAAAGCTTTCCCCTCAGACTTCTATATCAATCTATTTCGCATTAGTATGTTCTGTTCTTGAATGTGCCTATAATATGTTGGCCGTTTTTATCAGATTTATATAAATAGAATTTAATCAATACAGAGGAATTTCACTCGGTTTTTTTCTTTAGTTGTAAATTATTGGCTGATTACATGCCAGGTTATCAATACTAGGAGCTTATTTTATCAAGCTTGGCATTTAGAGGGGAAGCAACATGTGCAGTGTTTGTAAAAGATATATTACCATATTGAATTAAATCTCCTAAAATTTATTTCTTATTAATTTGTATGCACCAGAAATATTAATTCGTTCGAGATCCTTTCTATACGTGTCTTTATATAGGACTAAGTATGCTGTATAGCTCTTTTTACCCGGAAACGAATTTAAAATGGCTCTCTTAGTTGTTTATTATTATTATTCCAATAATTTTATAATTCGACAAATTTCTGTGTCCATGTGTGTGTCTATATGCAATCAAAATTCGTGAAATGCATTGCCTACTGACTGAATATTTGCCAACCGAAACTTTTCACCTTCAATAAATCTCTATGAAAATGGATATTTGAAGATTTTTAGAGTTGATATACATATTGCGAATGTGTCTCTTTGGGAATTTAAGGTGGGAGATCCCATATGGCGACTAATTTTGAGGTTGATTCTTTTTGTTTCTAATTTTCATGAATGCATGGGCCCGGGTAGGAGTCTGCCATATAATATACTGTAATACTATATATTAAACTATTTTTTTCTCAGACCAATTTGGTGCTTTAAAAAAGTGTGCCTTCCTATTGATTTTGAAAAAACCGAGTTTCGAGTATTATGTCTTGTTCTTTGTCAAATTTATTTATAACCTGCGGCTATACTAAAGACCTCTGCATACCACTGTTCATTAGGTTTCACGTGAATCCCTTCCACATCTCTCGATCAGGAAATTTATTTATTAAAATTTTATTCCTAACAAACAGCGAGGGCTATAAATGCAATTAAGGTGAAGAAAAATATTCATAATTCGGGGATATGAAGCCTCCTTATCTTTTTAATTATTAAGTGATTTTTCCTATAACTGCGTGTTATGTGAAATACATTAAAGTTAATAAGTACTCGTACAGTGAAACATTAGTAGGTACCCAATGGGAACAGGGAGTACTCCAAGATTAAATCAATGAGGCCTCTCTCGAGAGTGAAGGAGGCCTCACTTTCAACTTCCTTTGGCTGGCTTTTGCATTCATTAGCATATCCGCAGAGAAGAGGCTTTCAATTGTGATACTTAGGAAGTGAACAGGGGTGAGTTCTTACTACTTACTCTCCAGGCGAGGTATTTTCGATCTGACTGAGAGATGTGTACGTACGTAGGAGCTAGGATGTATTTTTAAACTTTCGATTGAAACATGTTTGTAGGTACCTACAATTCTCAATATAATGTTATTTTGTAATTCATATTTTATGAATTAAATCTATTACAGTATTCATATATATAACATATATGTATATCAAACTATATTATTCTAATATAATAAAATGTTTTTTTTTTCATATAGCACTTTACTGCTCATAACCATTGTCCATTACTTGCCACACGAATGAAATTTGTCCAATCCGTGTTGCTTCAATTTTTTCAGCGAAATAATTATAAATAAAAAATAAAATTATTAGCTTGCTACAGGCTAAGAGAATTCATGTATTCATAGGTTTCGACGTGATTCGTTAATTATTCAACTAATGATTGTAGTACTCGATCCATTTAGCAAAATCTGTAAATTAGGTTTTAACTGGCATCGTTAACACGCCACTTAACAATTTGCACCATCAGAAAACATGTCCTGCCCATTCGAAGCAAATTAAGGATATCAATTGGCAGAAAATAACACAATAACAAATTGCTTTTGTGAGGTGCTAAACCCTCGAATGAAAATAATATATTTTCCATACAGTGCTTGTATCTTTTTCCATGTAAGCAAACTTGGTTACCTCAATAATCAAATTTCACTTGAAAGCATTTCGAGTACGTTCGAGGACAAAGTAAATTGCAGCTTACCAGCACATGTCGAGCAATTTATTACTAAAACGAGGGCAATATTAAAATTTATTTTGAATGAAATCAATTCATCGATTTTTTCTGTAATTGCCGTTAGATTATTGAACTTTTGAAATGGAAAAACAAGGACCTTTCCTTCGGATGGTGCAAAAAAACTGTGCCATGGAGGTTGTACTTTGCACGTGTGGGAACGTGACTTATTTCTCCTCATTTGGATAATTGGTTTGCTATTGGCCAATACAGTAATCTTGTAATTGAGTTTAATCATCCACATAAAATGTTTAACAGCCCTAAAATGTACATTCCCGGGAGTACCTCTTAAATTCATGAAGTGGTAAGCAAAGAGAAATATTAAAAAAAAAATATTTTATGTGCAAACTTTAGGGGAGTAAATCCTGTCACGAGATGGCCAGCAGAAGTGCGGAATACCATGCAATAAATCGATCAATGCAAATTACACTTTAATGTCGAGAAGCATAAAAGATGGATGGATGTTGGGGCAACTTCTTCCAAGCGACCGACGTCAATGGCGACGACAGAACATCACATAAAATATGTTTAACCGGCGTAACACAAGGAAAGCTCCTCGGTTGCATTGTGAAAAATTACATTAGGCCTCATTTGCGGTGGCTATTAAAAATGCCTGCACGCTAAAAGCGGTTCCCCATTCTTCACTCACCGGGCTGGTTATGACTTGTTAATGCAAGCCTTCCGAGTCCAGACTAACTGATTGCTATAATCACCCCAATTAGCCGAATATTTCTGTTCTTATCTAAAAATACCTCGCTAATATAATGTAAAAGGGCCAGCTAAATTGTTTCAAATTAGATAAAATTGCCACTGTGCGCCGATCCTTTGAGGTCATGCCAACTCCTTGTCCAGGTTATGGGTGATGGAATTCGTGCAGAAGGTCCGAGTAACTGGACAAAACGATTTCAAGGGAAATTAATATCGGCCAGGATTGTGTGAGAGGCACAATTAATTTTCGGAAATTGTTCAAATCAACGCCAAGGAAACGAGCAGTCTTGACCTTGCATGATTTCTTAAGAGGTCTGTGGAGATTGGAACCTTTCGAAAACGATTTTTATTTGGATAAGTAGGTACACATTTTCCTGTGCATGATTGCTATGGTATTTAAGCCGTAAAAATAGCAGCAATTAATGTAATTGTTATTTAACTTTGGAGATTATGTAAATTCAAAAGATTTTGTAGTTGGTGCTATTTCTGTCTTTGCTTGTCATAATGATTAAAAAAAAGCGTTTGTTGTAAATTGCTGATTTTTTAAATCGTCTGAAAATTTAAAAAGGATAACATTACCAGCAGTGTATGCTGCTTCAGCGGATAATTGCTCAGTATGTTTTTCACTTTATTATCTCAAGGACAATATGACAGCTGATGTGCTTACGCGGATGGAATTGAATTGATTTATTTTACGACCTTTATATTTTTAATACCCAGCACATTCCGTGTGTTATTTGGACAAAGGGAGTTTATTGCCCACCATCACCAGAAATGGAGAGGAAGACTAACTACAGTCCCTCTCTACTATTTTGAAACAAACAAATAACTGCAATCATGAATGAAATAAAAATTGCTTGCGTTAAAAGAATACGTTCCAATCAATAAACTTATAAAGCCCCTGCCCCAGTCTCAGAAAGGTTCGAATGAATTTATAACTCGAGCTCGGGTCTCTTTAACACGCTTTTAATGAGGTTACGAAAGTAATTAAAAGAAGAAAATGCATTTCTTGGAAGATTCCAATTAATCTACGAGCAGTTACGCAAAAACCTCTGCAGCAGGAAAATGAGAAAACTTTGGTTAAATTGAAATAGCATTTCTCAAAAAAACTATTGAAAGTTCAGCAGAAAATACATCACCATCTTTGTTTTTATGGTGCACTATAATTTAAATTACGTTCTAAATTATTTGGAACATTTTATAGTGTTCGAAATAAAGCTATGAAAAATAGCTGACTTTTTACTTTTTGCCCTAAGTATGCTAGTTATGCAGGCATGAGCAATGAGCATTCATACCCGCAATTCAGTATAACAGCTACACTGGTTTGGACATGCATGTTTCCTTTTCTTAGCTAATCATAAAAAGTAATCGTAAAGTTTTTATGTCAAATAATCACAATTACCTAGTTGCGAAAATATGTCTGCAGTTTAAAAGGTTAAATTTCTCTGGAAATATGATTAAATTCTAGTACTTGTGGTTTCGTTCAGAGTAAAGTGAATTTATACGGAGTTTTACTTTACTGAGGGGTAACACATACTTATATGTATGTAGGTAGTCGGTGGTGCTGTTTTTCATACAATTATAAACAAACATTATTTGCATTTTTCGTTAATCCTAAAAATAAAATTGGTCATCCACCATACGGCAGTTTTATTCGGTTCAAACAAAGGATTTAATTTTTATTTATTTAACCAGCTCACTAAATTGTGAAAATGTTGATATTATAAGTATATGTATATTAACTTTAAATTAAAATCGACATTGTTGAAATTAATAAAGAAACATTTTAATATTTAATAAATATTTGCCAAGCCCGTATGGGAGTGTGCCCCATAAATTTACGGCCTAAATTCATAACCGATTTACATGTAGTATAATCTGAATACATTACATATTCTAAAAGCCCACACAGTTTACGCTTAAACATACCTCTCTTTTATATTCCAAACAGGTTTTACGAAATGATGATCAAACAACTCTGGTCGTTGATGGTGTATCACAAAGCCGAATGTCAAGGGGTAAAGAATTTCAATTTGGAAAGTTCGCAACTAATTCGGATGTCTACGTTGGAGGGATGCCAAATTGGTACGTAATGGATAAAGTTGCTTAGTTATACACAGGTAAAAATAAACAGAAGCAATTTAACGTTTAACAGAAGGGGTTACGCAATTGACGTCGATGACCGGTAATACAGATCCTACTGTGTGTGAATTTTGGGTAACTGCGAAGTATTTTTCGTGAATTTTTAAAATCGTTTCATAATACAGCCTCATTGATTAAAACTTGTACATGTCACGAGGGATTATGAGCTTTTTATTTAAAATGTATTTTGAAAATTCCTACGCAGGACAGAAATGGGGTGAGTCACTTACCACATAGTACCTACAGAGTACATTGGTTGTGCTAACTTTACCTCACATTAACAAAACAAGTAAAAAGAATGACGTCAAGGCTTTCAAAAACATCTTCACACACCCACCTTTGTGGGGACTTCAAAGTTTAACAATTATCTTCAAAGTCCTTTAATTAAAGTCTCTTAGTTTTGGAGGTGCCCCTCTTTCCAGCTTTTATACCTCCCCAACAGGGTGAATGAAAACTTCACAGAAAGTGAAATGTTCGCTTTGTGCTGATTTAAGCTGATAATTATAAAGACTTAAGTGAGTTAAGTTCCGCAACTCCATTCTCCCAAAAATGTTTCTGTAAAACCACAGGACCTTCACATTATTTACTTCTTACTCTTCAGATCAAAGCGAGCATTAATCATGTTTTAATATCTGTTACAGTTTTAATTAACTTCACGTAACACGTAAGCGGTGTGGGCCCTTTTGCGGATAGAGTTTCATTTTGAAAGCCCTTAATTTAGCAGAGTGAAACTGAAATGCGTTGGATATGGTTGAAATTAAGGAGAGGTGAATTTTAATTAATTTACCGGGAAAATGTGAAAGTACCGAATTGTTCCCTTTCACATTTGTATGGCCACCTGTACATAAATATTTGATAGAAAGTGGGTTTTATGTTTTATCTAAACTTGAACCGCTATACGTTATACATAACTCAGTGAAAATTTATGTGTGTGCAGCTAAACCGACGGCCAGACCTACTTTTACTTGCAAATTATTCAAAAATAGTTAGAATCAGCAACTTTATTAATTCTAGAATATACCAAAATTGATTACAATGAAATTATGAGCAGTACTTTTAATTAAGGTCTATTTTAAGCCCACTTTTCATCTTTGACCTTGATAAATTAAATTTGAAACAATCAGAGTGCCTGCTGAAGTGACAAGAGACGAGCTCTTGCATACCTCCCTTAATTAGTCCTGCGATAAGGAAGATGAAGCAAATCATGAACATTCAGGGAGCGAGTCGGTGCGGAAATGAAATAATTTAGTAAATTAACCCTAACAAGATAGATTCCAATCCAACGAACAAGACAAGGAAGTCGGAGAGGCTGGACAAAGTCGGCGGTGAATTTTTCCAAAGCGACTGATGTGTTGGTACTACGTAGGTATAAAGGAACAGAAACAGGGCTTTTGTACTACAGCAACAAGTCAATGAATACCGTGGTATTAACATGGTTCTCGAACGAAAGTCCAAAGTCAACGATTATATCCATGTTGTCAGTATTTTCAAGTCCATTAATTAGCTTTCATCCCGTCAGTTATTAGAATGAAAGATTAGAATTTCGGCGCCCTCTACCGCTCAAAATATGTACTTTTGGATATCGCGGCGATTACCGAAAATCTGTAGAATTTATTTAGAACATTTTTTCTTCAAGAACTTTTTCTCGAGACCAATAGAACACATATATAGAACACGAGATAAAACGATTCAAAATTTTTTCCTGATGGTGGTTAAAGGGAAGGGGAGGCACCTTTTTGGTTTGTAGTCCTAATAACATTGAGCAACTCAAATTTCAATGTGTAATTTTTTTCAGGTCAAAGTATAATACTATACCACTTTACTAAATGATATTGTTTATTTAATTATTGCTGAGATATTTAAGGTTTTGTTGATGACTCGACTTATCGCTATTACAATGGCGTGAATACAAACGTAATAGAAGTAAGTTAGATAAAACTGTATCGCAATCTAATTTCACTATTTCTTCTGTATCATCTCTCATGAATTTATGCTGGATACACGAGTGAGCCTACTAGGTCAGGTACCTGATTGTCATTACGTCTAGTCCATTGAGCATTCCTTCACTTGAGACCTTCTAAATCACGTTGGGTGCAGGGGCTCTCTGAAGTATATTCTGAGCCAATTGAGCCGAAGCTCCTTCCATTTGGTTCGCAATGTTTATTAATTATTGCTCCAGCAAGAAGATCAAATTCCCGCAAATGATTCGCATGATGGAAGAGTATAATGTCTATCTCTGACTGAGATGGTCTCGAGTATGAGCATCTTACAAAATCTTAAATATCCAAGCAACGCCTTATTCCCGAATATCATTCAGGTTGGTGATAGCAAATATCGGGAGTTTGAGATAAGTATTACGTACGATATATAGAAGTAAATAAAAAAGAAAAGAAAAAGAAAGCGGATTAGACACATCTCCACGCCTTTATTCCTCTCTCTAGAACAGTTTTGTACTGCCTACCTCCCCAAACATACCATTTATGATAGCTCCAAATGATTTTGAAGGTATCAACTACTATGGTTCAAATTAAAGTTCCGAAATTCAATAAAATTAGAAGCACTTTTAAGAACACTGGTCAACATGTTTCATGTTTTTTTTGCCATAGATTTGAACCCTGAAAGAAAAAATTCTCTATCACATAAGATTTTCAAGAAAATAAAGTCAAAAATAACGTTTCTCGATCACGAACTATCATTTGAGCTATATCTTAAATTTCTTGAACGCCTTAAAAAATTTGTATAAATTAACGAAAATTACCCAACAACGGATTTTTTCACTTTTTGACCCCGATCTCAAAAAGTATACGTGATGCAAAGTTTTCGTTTCCGAAAACATAATCTATAGAGAAAATACATCGATCTCACTATCGATGACGACCCAATTATCTCGAAAAATGTAAAAAATAAGGGAAGGTCTAAAAATAATATAATCATCCGAGGACTGCAAATATTCATCAAAACGGTATTTTCATACCTTGTGCTTCTTTGTTATACAATTTTTTTTAAATAAACGCGTTCAGAAAATTCGGTTTTAAAAGTTAGTGACTGATTATTAAATAACAAATATCTGTAGAGCACTCAATAGAAACCTTGGTGAGAATTTATTTTATTTTATAAGGTGTACGGTTACTGAGTTAAAGCGTTGTTAAGAAAAATTTATCACAAGACTCAACAAGACAAAACGTTAACTTAAACCGTTATCTCGAAAAAGAGGTGTTAAGGGGAAAATATAATTTAAGTTTTACATTCACATCTTCCAAACCATAACTCTGAGTTGTTTTTCAATTTTTACGAGTGCCATTTTTCTTTTTCTGACTTAACCTGTGTTTGGGATTTAAATTCGAATCGAATTGAATCTCGAATAAAATTTTATTCCGATCGAAACAATCGATTCGAATACAATATAATTGATATGTTTTCAATCAAATTCATTGACAGCTGAAACATTTTTTGGTATTTTCAAATTTTCACCTTCATTTTAACTCCAAATCAAAAAAGAAAATTTTCCGATTGCTAATTTGAGAACACGAGCAGCTAGACTAGATATATCGTATTCCTTAATTTCATTATTATACTACCACCCAGGTCATAATCGATTCGAATTCTTAAAGATTTAATTAAGATATTTGCGGATTCGATCAAATCGAATGTCACGTAATAGTTATTTCAAAAAGTCTTTTCTATAATGGTTAGACCCTTGATTCAAAAGTTTATTTCAAATCGACACTGAGTTGAATCGACCTTAAGTCGATAATCGTGAAAAGCGATTATCATCAATATTTTGCTTTTTTAAGTATATTTGTAATATCTACCGCTATTTCCTTTGTGACTTATTCCACATCGGTTCGTTTTTGGAAATTTAAACGAACATTAACTTTATATAACTGACTTCTAAACAAATTGCCGGAAAAGAAACGAACAAACGCGAACTATATAATGGCCTGTTTTACGGCAGAAATGGATATTGAAAAATTTGTTGCTAATAAAGTTTCCTGCGAAATTTTATATCTTCTTTCATAGGTTTAATCCTTTGAGAGATACAGCGACTTACAAAATTGTATGTTTCGTACTTTTAGAGCTGAGAATAATTAAAAAACGGTAACTTCTACGGAAATCAATCATTAGACTTCTTTTATCTACAAATGTTTTTTAATTCTGGTGACTTGCACAGAAACAATAAGATCACAATTATTTACTTATCAGTTGTCTGTATAAAATTAGTTATTTTTGTCATTTTGTCGCATGTAAAAGTTATACGCGGATATTTAACTTATAATTCAATGCAAAATTTAAAATAAGTTACACTCACCAGCTCTTCTAGGTCGAATTTCGCAATTTTCCTTTCCAATACTTATGACTATCGACTATCGTCTCAGCATTGCCTTTCAAGACCGCCCACAGAATAATCTCAGCTTGAAAAATAAACGAGTGCAGAGCCGGACATTTTGATCCAAATGCAGGAAGTATTTAGGTTAATTGTTAATTGTTATGGTTATTACTAGACATCGGATTATATGCATTTGCATGTTTGCATATGCAAATGCATATAATTCCATTTTTATAGCGTTATTGCATATTTTGGTACTTTTTCATTGATAGTGCATATTTCAGTAGTTATATGTGTTAGGGGGGTTGTATTATGCTGTCGACACGTCTTCCTCGCACACGCTCAGCGAGCGCACTGAATCCGATATACTATTTCGAAGCGATAAAAGGAGTAGTTGGCAAATTTGACGGATCAGACGCCCTTGCAATCAATTCAAGCCAGCTGGCATTTGAAGATTCTTCAATCAAAAAAAATATTGCTCTTATTTTTCAACAAATTGCCCGATGCAATTGAGAAACTAGAAACTAAAAACCTTCCTCTGTGCAAGTCCTTGGAAATATTAGAAAAAATGATTGAACAGAGTAACGCCCTTCCGCGTTCACTATCGCAAAAGGTTCGTGGCAAATTAAATGCAGTTTTGTATAAAAACCCCGGTCTTGAAGGAATAAAGAAAATATATAATGGTTTTTTGATTGTGCATATTTTGTGCATATTTCGCCCTTTTTTAGTGCATATTTGCATGCATATTTTGGCATTTTGATAGTGCATATAATCCTATGTCTAGTTATTACTTTGTTTTGCCCTTAAAAATTCTCATTTCACTCTGAAATGTTCAACAGTTGCGGAAATTAATTTATTTCCTCAAATAGTCCACTGCCTTTTTCTTTTATTTTCCTGCGACGATACTTGATAAACTTTCGCCAGCTGATGTCGTGAGCAATTGAAACTTTAAGGCACAAGTATAATGGCTTTTCGATTTGATAAAAACATTTAACTCTTTAAAGTTCCTGGCAAGTTCCTTTAGGAAAGTGCCATTAAACACAAGACTTGCGAGCGAATTCGTGAGCCATGATGTGTTCCATGAAAATGGTTCAAGTGTCTGTGAAGAAAACCTCTCCAAGATGAGATTCATTTGAAATTTTCTAAGCGAATTAATTAAGACAGAAAACTTTCAGTTCGTTATCACAGAAATTTCAATTAACATCTCGAAACTCCAGGTTGGTTTTCATAAGATCTTCACAGAAATTTTCGAAAAATTAAAAGGATTATTATATCCAGGCGGTCGTCCCCTGTATTTCGGTTCGATTGCACACTCAGGGGTAGCTGACTTCCCGCAACGTCTCATTTTCCCTTCAACTAATTCGATAATTAAACTTTGCCCTGTGAAGTCCGTGGGTTCTCTTTTTAACCTCCATTGAGCTACCCAACCTACCTACCAGCTCCCGAGATACTTCTCTCCGGTATAGCAGTCGTTTTGTAATGCTTTTTCCCAATAAAGAATGAAAGCACCTGGGCAAAATGAAGATCTGCAAGATATTCACCTTTTGTCCAGAAGGATTATTCTGGGATGGGGTGAGTGTGAAAAGAGCTTAATTTAACTTTAAAAACTTGTAGCTTTGATATTATGCCGGCGATGCTACTAATCCCCCGAACTTGTGCCACGCCTGGGAATTTAAGTCATATGTGACCGACACAACGGAATGTGTGAAACTTCTAGTGGCAAAATGCTAATTGCTCGTGCTGCAAGGGAATTCAACAAAGACGAGCATTATTAAGAAATGTGGGACTTTCCGACATGAAAATTAATGACGGTACTGCACCAAGGCGTACTGGAATATAATACACAGTGGATTTGGATATCTTGAATACGCACGATGTATTCAGTTCAAGTCCCGCAATGTATAAACTTTCGTAAATTAGTATGAGATTGGACTCTTCTGAAAAAGGAAAACAAATTTGAATATGATTAAGATGCAAGAAACCGTAGGTAATGAAGATTTCTACGAAATTATATCGCCTTTGTGGGAAAGCATTGCATCAAAAATTACACACGTAATATTTTACGTGCATGTTTTTATGTAACATAATTTCCTGGCAAGGGAGCGAAGGCATGAAATGAAATTCAGCTCATTCTGAAGAATTTTCACCCCACTTTGTTGTGGCAACTTGGCTTCTAATTACCACCTCTCGTAGGGAGGTAAGGCAGGTACGTAGGTATACGTACGAGTTGCGTGATAAATTGTAATAAACACATTTTTATTGTGTATGCAAGTCTTCTCGAGCTTGGCAGAAGCCATTCCAGCAAGGACGGTCACGATAGAACCTTGAGGAAGGTTTGGGTCAAATATAGTCTCCTAAATACTTGTGTTAGGTCTTTGTCCAAGGAATTTTATATGCTTCTCGAGTGGTGATTATTTACAAATTTTGTCCCTTTAACCAACTGCAGAATGGTTGAGGTACTTGTCAGGCAATTTGGAAATGTTTTGTTATTCTTATACTGGTCTACTCCGGATGTGTTATAGTTGTTTTCTCGGTTTGCGTTTTTCTCAGCTTATATGTAGCTCTCACGTTTTTGCTATAAATTTGCGATTAAATCTTATTTGAGTACGCAGAACCACGTATCTAAGATTTAATCAGAAAGTTTTTGTCAGTATTCATAGTAAAATAAAATTACAAGTAAATAATTGTTTAATAGTTTTCAACTTTCTTGCCCCGAAGATATGTATTTTGACCCTACATAAAATATTCATTGCAATGAATTTTAAATGCCAAGCTATTTATAATAATCAACTTTGAAACCAAACTGACTCCGGTTAATAATAAAACAGATCATAATTTGTGATCGGAGAGACCATGATTTCTAACTATGTTCAAAACTTTGAACTTTATTTTTTTGTTGAACGTGGTTAGCTATTCAAAAGTGTTGTATACCTATAATATAATTTTATAACACATATAATGAAGAACTACAGATCTCACAAATAAATGTATGAGTCTGACTATATTTCCTATAGGCTTGGTGAATGGTGACTATGTGGCTCATTTAAGATTCGTATGATTTCGTCACTTCTGCAATTTTTGACATTAGTCTATGGAGAAAAATGCTATTAAGTGACTTGTCTAAAAATCACATAAAAAATATTCTTTCTGAAAATTTCCAGTAGCCGTAACCCCACGCAACACAGACAAATTCTGGTGCATAGATCTACTCATCGATAGTCCGATGTTAGTAATCCCACATCACAGAAAATTAAACGTTCAAAGTGCACGACGCTGACGGCATAACAAGTTATTTTTAAAGACATGCTCATTGACACGAACATCAAACAAATTAGCATGCTCGTTGACATTTCGACACATGAGATTACTCGCCTCAGAGAAACTGTAATTAGTTTTACTATACACAGGTTAGCTTGCAGAATGCCACTGCTAAAGCTGCAGCTATTTATTCATAATGTAAATCTGGCTGGACTGCAAGTCAATATAATTATAAATATTATCTGATGGACAAATATGAGCTGCATACGCGTATAAAGCGAATACATATATAAAGAAGCATCAAACGATCATTTTAACCGTAAGGAATGAAATGACCGGGTTGTTCCCCGGAAAATTTTTAAGACCGAAATTAATAAAACACCAGACAGACTCGATATTGTTAATGTGGATACCACACGTCCACACCTGGCTCACATATTCCAGAATCCAGTAGTACAAATGAAAACTACAGATACTTGTAGACAGTAATGTGACCATCTTTTTATTAAAAAGGGAAATGTCCGAAAATCATTAATTTGTAGTTATATTACATGAAAAAATATTTTTTTTAGATTGCAGTCATTTAATTTGCGGTAAATATTCGGAACTCTTAACGAGTGAGTCTAACTCGCACTTGCATGACTTTTTTAAAGTAAAACAAAGAATGTGCGAGAAATTATTGCATCTTAAAGTACATCTGATACAGTAATGCATTTTAAAGTATAACTCATAGAGTGTGGAACGCAAATGATGGAACGGAAGCGTCTGCATGAGTGAACCCATTTTCCACACAAATCAACACGAATATCAGCAATTACTCTTTCGATGTTGGTTCTCAACGCGCCCTAAAATTGCTCGCCTGGATAAGCCTCATCTTAGATACGGTAATTCTGCTTATTAACGAAACCATTTTAACCAGAAGTGAGCACCCATCGCTAAAGGATGATTTTCTTATGAAATTCTGGATCAATTTCGAGTTGTACTAAAAAATCTACGAGCACTCACAGAATATTCCCCGCGCGTTTGATGGTCCCTTGGCTTAAGTCGTTGAGTGAGAAGAATATTGTAAGCACTTGAAACAAGATATTTACCAAGAATTCGCCAGAAAGTCGTCTGGAGGTTTGCTAACTACTGAAATCGACGAGAAATCGATTGAACGATTGTAACAATGATACGTAAAGGTACATAGGTATAAAAAGTATTCTAATAAATGTTAACATACCATTTTACTTTTATTCAAAGGTGGACTCTGACAAACAATAATCTCAAAAATTAACAAAAATAAACGTGAATCATGTGAAAAAGACGTGATGATGTGAAATGAAACGACGTTTTCATAACCCTTATATTAAATTTATCGACACGAGCAAGGTAACCTAAGTAATTAAGGCCATTATTTAGATTACTTTGATCGTATCGATACTTTCATATTAAAGAATTACTTAATCATTGTAATACGTCTCTATAGAAACTATTTGTTAAAGATATACGTTTTGAAAGTGGCTCCAAATTATACACCCGGATTGCAAATAACTTCTTGTTAATCAATAATAAATTGTAATACATAAAAAATCCCGTCCAAATGATTTGCATGTACCAAAAATGAAGCCCGTCAGTTTGAAACGTTATACATACTATAATTTCCAAAAACGCAATAACTTTCATAAATAAAAAAAAAGAACGAAAATAAAAATAAATTGCTTAATGTTTGGATTCACAAAGGCGGGAGTCCACACATTCGTACAAAATAATATCCCACTAGAAGGGGATTTTTAGATATGTAGGTACTGCCAAATGATGTTTCTGTTCGTCATTTATAAAAGAATAATGTTTTACCAAGAAGGTTACTAAAGGTCTCTACATCTCTGTCAACAATCAGAGACTTCAAAAACATTGGCAGCTAAATTTAAAATACATGTGTGTTGTTTATAGGTGTGACACACAGGATGAGTTAGTACTGCAGAGCTTTCATTTCATCTCTCTTCGAAATATCAAACAAAGGTCAGTTTGGTACTAAATAAGTTTAGGCTCTTCAATTTATCATAAGAAAATCTCCGGAATACGTGCGAGCTGGTTTCTATTTAAGAAATCTACTCAAAGCCATTTTGGCATTTTCCACCCAGGCCAGAGACAAGGTATCAAAGCCAATACTAATACCAAGCAAAATTGACGTAAAAGTGATTTTATGAAAATCCTTTGAAACACAAAACTCAACTTTGCCCTTTTGGCCTTTCTGCTTATTATAAAATTTATTATTCTTCCAGTTCTTAACGGCAAATTAACGTTGTCGGGGCAAGAAGTTTTAGTATCCAATTTATGCCCGAAAGGGCAAAAGCAAGCAAACACTTTGCCTCTCGTATACCTCTGCATACTAAAATACTGTAAGTGACGAAAGTGCACAAGAGCTTGAAAGCTGCCTGTGGCAGCGAAATGCACTTTGGCAAACTTAGGAGCACCATGAGGAAAAATTACTAAAATTTCATCGACCGCAGTGAATTTTGGAATATTCAAGAAATGTTATGTTAAAAATTTTAAATATTAATTTTACTCTTTGAGTTTGTTCAAATGTAACAATAGAAGCACGAAACTCCCATTTCAGCTGAGTGCCTCAAACGTACAGCCACGGGCTTCTTCTGAGGGGAAATTCATTTTCATTTAAATTTTTGCGATTCCGCCATGCAATGTTCCCTTTCCAATCCAGTCCGCTGGGAAACAACAGAAGCAGAAGGGAAAACCGCTCCAAATTCATATCATTTGTTACTATTTAGGTGGAAAATTATAATTTACTTTGGTGCAACAACATCCCTCCGCAGAAGTCCAGCAGAGATTTATTGTTCTCGATGGAGCTGGAAGAAAATTGCTGCTGCAGAGCCAGACAGCCACCGGAATCGGAGTTAGTTGCCGGCGATAGTTTCGCATTTTAAGTAGCTTATTGCCGCTTTTGAAAAGTCGTGCGACACCACTTTTCCATTTAGCGCCGTAATAGATAAATTCGGAAAAGACTGGCCGTTTAGCCTATAGTGGTGGCTTGATTTATGAAAGTCGAAGGAACAGCGCTGCAAATTGACCGATTAAAGTTTTATCCTATTTGATACATAAGCCGCTGCCAGTGCTATAATGTTATGCTCTCGCATGACACACTGCCAGGAGGTACAGGTAAAATTCAGGACTGCTTTTGGGTAACACATGGGACAGTCCTGGCTTAAGAGGGACAAAGTGGAAAGTTTCGGGGAGTTTGACTTCTTGGGAAACTTCCGTTTTACCGCAGGCATTTATTAAAGTTTCATTGTGCATCTTAAATGAAGTACTTTCGGGTAAAAACTGTAAACTTGTACAAAAGTTTTCTGTCGTGGTCTGTATCGTAATTTTGGTAGATGTCCTTTTTATTTACGAAATTTTCTTCTTACCCAAAGCGAGTCAATAGATTCAAATTTCAAGCAAAAAGTTTTCGGCAAAAAGTCTTTCGAAATAAATTACGGAAATTGAAAAATATGGGCTCATAGGAAGTAGACTCAGTAAGGAACTCCCACTGCAATTTATATTTTGATAAATTCAGAAAAGAATATGAATTGGGAAATTCAAGATAAAGCCTACGACCATTAAGAATTCTGTTTGTCACTTGTGGGAGTAATTTATATATTACTTGAGCTGATTTCTTGCCTCAAAATGGGTGAATGAGTTCACCGAGGTGAATTGTGTGAACTCATTTCCCAAAACCCAGGCATGCAGTACATACATCACGAATACTTCTAATCCAGAAAATCCCCTTAATACCCCCAATACCAGATCTCGATACGAGAGTGAGTAGGACTCGAACAAGGATTGGGACTGGGGGAGTTATGATGACAACAAAAGCACGAATGACAAGGAAAACACCAAACATTTATCGAGTCCCTTTCAAAGGAAACAGAAATAAAGGATTCCTCTTTCTGCCCTAAAATATTCCTTTTTCAGTCTCTGCTTTTTGCCTGCTCGTTACCACCTCAAAGGCTCAACCTCCCACGATTGCATATCCCTCAGAGTCCGCAAATAAATAATTCTTCCTTTCTACTGCTTTCTACTCCTAACGGCTTTGTGCGGCACCTTGAAATTCTGTTATTCTTAGGAGCATGGCTTACTCGCTATCTTGCTTAAAGCAAACTCCTGCATCCTCCTGTATGTATCGAACTTTTATTTGCATAAAACCCGAACTTTTATTTGCATAAAATTGTTTTTCGAGCTGGAAACGAAGTTATGATTTCTGCATGTCATGTTTGCTTAGGATGAATTCAGTTGGGGCTAATTGTTTTCGACTTGTTCTTATGCTTCCGGACGGTTGTTTCAACATGTTTCCAGAGCCCTCAAACATTTATCAAAAATTTAATTTCAAATTATTTCATGGACTGTTTATTTGGTTACTGTTTGGCTTTGCTCTTTCCATGCCTACTTTTTCTGCCAAAATGGCCTTTCGAGGATTTAATGTACTTTTGGGAAATATCACCTAAACCCCAAACATTCGTTCTCTCGTACCCTTTTTTATTTAATTTCTGTTTAAATTGATTCCAAAAAATGTATCCTCTAAAGCTCTTTGGTTGATTCAGGGATCGCAAAACCTCTCTGTAATTTTTGAATAAAACTGGATTTTGATATATTCTTAGACAAAAGGTTTACTTTGAAAGGATAAAGGGGACGTTGTAATATTTTGTTATGGTGTTCTGACGAACTGGTAGTAGAAAGGTTTTCACGAAATCCATATTTTATTTCAGATCGATGTTATCATTTACTATTTCCTATTTTGTAATTTATTTCAGGTATCTGTCAAGGGATTACTCACTCACGTCCAAACCGGCGTCATGTATAAAAATTGATTTTTTGTTGCTGTTTTTAAAATTAAATTGGCCAAAAAGGCCAAACATGAATTTAAAATATTTTTAGAAATTATTTGATTGCCTCCGAATTTTCGTATTTTTAGATGACTACATAAGAAGGAGTAGTAATATGTTTTGGAGATTTGTTGGTTTGTTAATTTGTTCGATCAAAAATCCAAAGTAGGGATTTTTATCTATTTTAGTCTGGTATGAGGGATTTCTCGACGCCGCTGATTTCAAATATTAAATTTATAATTTGGTGATTTAAAACGAGTTGGTCAAAAGTGCTATTTTCTGGCAATAAATATGTCAATGACGTACCTACATACATGAAATATACGTTAAGTTAAATAAGACATATATTAATTTTATATTCGTAAATTTGTAATTTCTAGTCATTCCCTGTCCTCAGTAAAGGTAAAAAAGCTTACAGTTTTCCGGTTATGTAGGATTCAAACATCAAATTAAAAAAATGCCAACACCCAGCTTTGTGCACCAAATTGCTTCTAACATATATTAGTTGAAAAATGAATTGACAAAACTCCAGAAAGGACTTTTGGGATATATTGAAATGTGCTCTCTCAAAAATTAATTTTGATGAAAAGGTACGATAATGCTCTTTCAGAAACGACAGTCATTTTCAAATTCGAATAATGAAGAGTTCGTTTACTTTGCGTACTACTACCATGATGCGAAGAATTGAAAATGTCGCATCTCAATTCGGGCACTTTGAAATAAACAATTATCTACTGGTGACTCGTATTGAATAGAGCAGTTGAGCATCATTTTTACTATCATATTATCGTTCGTTAAAGCAACTATGATTTAAATTCTTCTTTTGTTTCCTGATAATCATCTATTGAGTGATGTATCCCAGCTAATTTAGAAGGATATTTTTCGCTTTTTAATCACCTTGGGTATGTTACACTGTGCCACATACTCGATAGAGTAGGTGTAGTTCTCTTCGATACCGTCGCGTCGTCGAGTTGCAAAATCACTTCAATAATCAACTTATCATAGTGCGCAAGTCCAATACGTCTATAGAAATGAAATACTTGTCAAAGAATTTGCGAAATTTTCATTTTGACAACAAGAAATGTACCATTGCATCAAAATGGAATCCTAATGTTGTACCAATGGTGACAATTCCGGGATCGAGCCAGACCCAACACGTCAACCCACTTCTACATTGGTTCATTGTGTCATCTGTCAGAGCTGGACGTGACTCGGATACTGCAAAATCCTTGACGTTGAACGTGATTATGTAGATTGGATTACCAATTTCGGCAAACATAGCTTGTTCTAGGTTGTTGACCAACAAATTTTTTCGGAATTATTCGGCCATGTATAAAGATAGCAATAAACTGGGAGCCATTCGTTAGTTTTTCTGTCTGCCTGTTAAAATTCAATACCTCTGGATTGGCTTAAATTATCGAACAATATAACTCTAATAATTTATTTGCATATTTGCAGAAATCTCAAAATCATATTTTATCTACTTTTGGTTGGCTCGCAAGTGAAACACACTGTTTAAAATACCTCTGGCAATTGTTCTGAAAAGATCTCACCCTACAAATCGCATGGTACTCGTAGTTATAATTTTTGAATTTGTGTTATATTTTGCCGTACGAATGTTTGGCAATTTTCTCATCTCCATTTAACGAGACTGCAGCTCTCTACTAATAAGATCTATGAAAAATATTTCAGATAAACCTCTGTAAGATTTGATATTCCTATTTTTATTTTAGCACCCTTTGATTAAGTAATATAGCTATTGTTGCCATTGGTCCAAGATGTGGTGCTAGTGGAAATGCGTAAAGGTCGCAAACTTGGATTTTATCAGGATACCAAAATATTAATTTAATATTCAACAAATAGTAAAAAAGTTTTCAGTTGAAGTCATAAACAGTTTTTTTGCTTTTCAAAACTTATTGTCTAAGTTGACCATAGTAATTTTTATTGAAAGTATTTCACAATTTTTTCCAAAGTTTTAAGTCTGTAAGGGGAAAAGTTCACTTTGAAGACTGAAGGTTCTAAATAAAGAAAGTCATATTACATATTTGATTGCCTTTTAAAGGAGTTATCAACGATGCCATATTCGATAAGGTACAAATTTTCGTCCGCACTCCTTTCCTTTCCTCCGTGTGAAGAGGTCACATCGGCCTTTTGATTCGCTAAAAATCTACTTTTATGGAATATGATTACACACACATTCATGACAGATGTACAGACGGAACCCTAAAAAGACCGTAGAAGTCGCGTACTGCGTAGTAGTACGGATCTAAAAAAAATTTACTCTCCAAACGCTAGTGTTGCTAAATGTGTGATTTCACCGGGTGCGGTAAACGACCTCAGCTCTGATCTTATTTGAAGACTTGAAACGGATATTTTCTTTTGTTTTCTTTTGTTTTTTAAAATATTATGTACATACATATGTATCTATATGTATGTAAATATTGAGAAGATCAAGGTATTTATTATTATAAAACTAAACCCTTTCAAAGTAAAGATATAAATCTCTTGTTTAACCTCCCTGAAATAAGCCATAACTGATGTACCTACTCACTAATCTCAATCCAGGATAAATAGTACGCATATTAAAAATTCATCTCCATTAATGTTATTGCTGTTCTAAAAGACAAGTATTCTCATACCAACACATAGGCTTCTTTTAACTCGTCAGCCTTGATGGATTTTCTTAAAAGTTCAAAATTTTTGGATAAGTATAAGCCCCCTGTACGTCTCTTTGCGAGGCCACCCTTGTCGACAAGACTTCATCTATCTCAGCAGGTGAAATGTTTCTAAATTGATTGTGGCCATTAAGAACGTGACAAAGACATTTAAGGCATTTTCCTCTATACGTTAGCACATTCCAGCTTTCATTATTACATCGGTATACTCATAGTACAAGCACATGTATAATATATATAGCTAGTATGCCTGCAGCATTTTATGGAATAAATATTTTCAGAAAAGTTTTACGTAA